>CBVK0100043846.1:0-30644 GCA_900067695.1 Picea abies
GCCTGCCAGCGGATTCTTTTTAAAAATGGAGTTTTTAGAAGAGTTGTTCAGCATGGCTTTGGCAATGAAGGGCAATGAGTTGGCCTGATGCCAGGTAAGAAGGGGTAGTGCAATTTAGGGTTATAACACTATCGCACCCCCACCTGCTCCTCCCTCAGGAGGAGGTGGTGGACCACCCCCACCTGCCCTAGGCGGTGGTGGTGGAACACCCATAGGACCCTCCTGCCCCAGCGGCAGGCATCCACTAGTCATGGTGGCAAGCACAGCTGCTCGTCGCACTATAGACCGCCATGGTGGCGGTACTCCTATACACTGCTCCAGGAATCCCTCATCCTGGATGCGTATCCACATGCCCTCAGGCACATCCTGTAACACCATCTCTAGACGACGACGTATATCATCAAAATCAACTCCGACCGCCGCCGGAGGAGCATGTGATGGCCCCGCACCAGGGTCATCGAACCGGCGTCACCTCGCCGCCCTCTCAGGCTCTGTTGGTCGCCCCACGGCCTCATCCCGCTGACGTCTCTCTCCACGCGGTAGTCTCTCCGGCTCTTTCTGAACTGACACTCTCTGCAACTCCACCTCACACCCGCGAGGTACCACATTTGCACATGCAACAAACAACAAACAAAATCTCGTATCAGCATCTATATCACATACATATGAACTGATATCTCAAACGATAACATAAATCAAAACCATACACAATACTCAACATACCTCGATGGTCAAAACCCTCCCCAGGAGGCAGCACCATGTCCAGGTCTCCCCAGAAGTCAACCCCAACATAGGGGTACTGCAGTATCACCTACGACATCTGTCGCCATATCTGCATTGCCTACACCGAAAAATAATGCCCACCTTCACCACCACCGTGGCGAACCAAAACTGTAGACCACCACCTCAAGCGCAACTCTCATGCCCCTAGAACCTCTAGTAGAACCCTTGGGTGCAGCATCGACACCCTCTCCAAGAACCAGGTTACCAAGATCGAGCCAAACACGAACTCTCCTGTACCTATAGACCGACATCGATCCAACTGCGTGATCATCTGCGCATGTAATGTCAGTCCCCAAGTGAACCGCTCACAGCCCACCACCACCCTCTCCAGCACCAGCAGCTGGCCACCACTAATCCGTTGGGTTGCAAGTGACCCATACACACGAACAATCATCGCTGCTATGCAACAATGCGCCAGGGAGTCTATAGTGCTCACACTCACTATCGTCCCAGACATGATGTTCTCGCCTGAGAAATATCGCTCGACGATCATAGCAAGGGGTGTATCCCTTGGTAGCACAGGCTCTTCCGGTAGAGGCGTTCCCCGGAAGGGGAGCCCAGTCAAAAAATATACATCCTCCACCACAGTGAAGGGGATCTTCTCTCCTCGCACGAGGAAGCAGTGCAGCTCCGGACTCCACATCTAGAGCAAGAACTGGAGTAAGTACTCCTATTCCCGTATCAATGGGCACTCAAAGAAATTTAGCAACCCATAGGTTGCTAAAGTCACTCGCACCTCAGGCCCTTCATTGGCCACAACATCTCGCAACTGTGACCAGTCTCGCTCACACCACCGAACATCCATAGTCACTGCTAGCCACCTGCACACAACACAGAGTCTTATATCAGCGTATGCAACCATAAAATGCATCAAAAAGACTCATTTTTCACCCTTCAACCTTGCCCCCTAGGCGTGGTTTTATCACCCACAGGCGCGCACACATGCGCGCCTGCTCACTACACAGGCGCGCACATATGCGCGCCTTTCCACTGCACAGGCGTGCACTAATGCGCACCTATTTTCATCACAGGCGCACTCGTGATCACACCTGTCCACCATACAGGCATGCTCTAGTGCGTTCCTGTCAAACCCACAGGCGCGCACTAATGTGCGCCTGTTCACAACACAGGCATGCCTTTCAGGCGCGCCTTAACTTACCCTACCCACGCACCCATGTGCTCATATTCAGTGAACAGGCACGCATGTATGTGCGCCTTCCACTGAATCGCCCACGCATGTGGGCCCACACCCCAGACAAAATCCCCCCAAACCCCCTGTATGGCCCCTCGTACCTACCATACCCAAAAATTGAAAACCTATTTCTATGCAGGATGATCAGACCACTAACCTGAAGCTCGCAGAAAGTCGATCAGCTGCCTCGTCCTCCCTGAATCTCCAAATCTCCTCTGCAATCTTCTCGTCCAGTCACTGTGGTAGCAGGTACAAATGAGGTGGCAATGTGGGCCCTACAGCTATATATAGGCCTTTTTCCAAACTTCCACTCACCATTCCGGGAGCCGGTGTCCATTTTTCAAACCGTCTTCAGCCACGGGATCAGCGTCCCACCACCTACATCATAGTTGTCCCTGGGTCACTTTTCATCCTGAGCCCCCGGGGTGCCTTTTTTCATATCACGGTCAGGTACGCACGCGCATTGTCACATTTGTCAAATACATGCTAATATCTTTAATTCTCTTCAGATATTGTTCACTTTGGGTATTTGATTGTTCTATGCATAGGTACTTGCTCATCGGTCATCTACATCATCCCTTCAAGTATATATTCAGCATTGGCATGTAGTCTCTCCCGTTGTAGTGCATTTACATTTCCAATCACACCCGTTGATATTGGCCTTTGGATCCTTATTCCCGGCTCTGCAGTACCAACACCTTCATTTGCATCATCGGTACTGTAACCTGGTAGCATTCTCACCCACATGAGTTGTCCCATTCACAACACCTTTTGGCACTTTTTGACACTCATGTTGTTCATCATTACCCTTTAGGGATGGGAGTCCCGATAGTCATTCATCATGTTGCGAATCAACCACATACTTCTTCTCCTCATTTTGCTAGCTTCCCATATGGACTCCCAGATCATCTCTTTATGGTTCTATTCTTTTTACCTGCACCTCCGCAGGATCATGAACCCTCCATTTCATCCACCATCAGTTTGCCCATCTGCGAACCTATCTTAATTTCACCTACCCCATATAGAAACTCACCAATGGGGCCCCCACCCTTCATCTGTTTTCCAAGAAATTTTTGCCCTCCCTGGGGCACTCATTTCACACTGGGGCACCTGTTTCTGTATTTGTACATTTTTCCCAAATTATTTATTATTTATTGTACAAACGCCTTTATTTCCAGTCATTACATTTTCTTTTGTCGTCACCGTTGGTGACTTGCTTCCTTTTTTTGGCCACACGCAACCCATGTCACCCTTGGTTGGATCATTGCTTCTCATCTACCCTTGTCGGCATCGTCCATATCTTCAGAGTACTACCCAGGTCACTTACCTTTACCCTTTGAATTTGTTCACCTTGTCCTACCTTTGGCACAACTTATCCTCGGTCTTGGCATCCCCCTGACACTTGACCTTGTCACATGGTTGCGGCCACTCATTATATCATCCACCCTCCAACCAAGGGAAGTCTTGAGTCTTCCCACTTTTTGACTTTGTCCATATACCTTTTCCACTTCCTCACCTCAGTAGATTCTATGGAGCCCTTTTCTTCTGGGAGTCGCATTCCCCTTCTGTCGATAGCAGCACACTTTTTCCAGAAGGGCGACAGTATCTTGATTCTCATTCTCCATTTAATGAGAGATCTCGGACGGCACAGGGTGAAACACCATTGCTCCCTGCTGTCGTTGGCCCCCATGACATTCGATGCCAATACTTTCTCATGTTATGGTGGGTCTTACTTTGCGACTATTGTAGTTCTTTTTATCATTTACCGAAGACCTCTGACCCTAGTAGGGCCATCAATGCCCACATCATCATCGATGTTTATTACCGCGATCATTGCCTATTTGTTTAGAGTATATTCCTTTGCAGAATTGTCTTCTGCCTTTATTATTACCGCCCCCGAGGGCACTGCAGTCATCTACACCAACACTTCCATCATCTTTTGTCAGAGTTACATAACACGAGCATGGGGCATGCCCGCCTCGTTTGTACACAGTTGTATATGGTTACACACCTTATGGAAGGTCGGGTTCTACCGGTTCCTTTCTTCTCCAAAGGATTTCTCTACACGGTCTCACTATTGCTCTCTCTTACAACACCATTCTCAGTAAAAGAAACATTGATGGATTTCGGCTATATGTATGCTCCTAACAGGGGGCATCTGTTATCACTGAAATTTCGTCCGCACATGGCGACAAGAACTCAGCATCGTCAAACAGGAATGAAGTCATTCATGGCACTAAATTAATTTCACAGCATTTCAAAAGGGTCAAAAACTATACAAAGTAACCAAAAATTGAAGGGCGCTTTATAGAAGTTGGGTGCACGCTCATATGCGCGGACCAGGAATGTACAATGCACGCATGTGCGCATGATGTGCGGTTGTTGGCACAAAAACCCGTGCACCTGCTAAACAACGCATTTATGGAATTGGTCGGCCTCCCAACCACTTATGGATCAGCTCCCAAGCCGATTTGACTCCCAAATCTGAGCTGAATCCGCATGGTAGGCTGGTCAAAGACCTAATTAAGACCTAAAGAGCCCCTTTTCACACCTCAAAGGAGTTACATAATCACCCAATGCTATGCTATAAAAATCCATGAGGAAACATCATTTTCTGCAGGAATTTCATGCAATGTTATGCTGCTTAGATTGTTTTAAGGACTCACTCCTTGACAATAACACATTAGCACCATTTCATTGAGATATCCACCTCTACATTGAGTGGATGTGCTAGGATTTCTTTCACCATCATTCTCATTTTCTTATTGTAAGGAGAGAAAGTTTGTGAGGGCCTCAAGAGCCTTCCATTGGAGAAAGAAGGGACTCATAGTCCCCTTTCTTCATTGTGCTTTGATTTCATCAATTGATCAGCCTAAAAACATTGGTGATATTGGTCTTTTTGTGTTTTTATTTCTTTATCCATATGCTCATAGTTTTAGTTTGTTTTAATTTAATTCTTGCTTGTAGTTTTGTTGTTCTTTTCCTAACCCTTTCCTCTACAGCTGTCATGCTCAACAAGACCCAACTGGGCATGTAAGCACCCTTTATTTGCTCACCAAGTGACGAATTGGGTGAAAACACTTATAAAAGAACATCTAGAACCCTCATTCTCCCCCCCCACCTATTTTCAAATATTTTATTTTCGTGTGATTCTTGATATCATCCCATGGTTTTCATAGAGGAAAAAGGATTTCACCTTCTCTCTGAAAACCAACAAACAAATCTTAAAAACAAAAATGAGAATAGGTAAAACATTCTTATGATTCCTATGACTTTAATGGAACAAAAAGTATGTCTAGGCTAATCCTAACTCTCTTAGCCCTTCTAACATGTTTAAACTGATTAGTTTCTCTCAAGGAAAGTCCCTGGAAAATCAAAACTCCCCATGGAAATTTCCCTGTAGGCAAAGGTGTTTTGAAGGTCAAAGGAGGATTAGGCCAGAGTAATCAAAGTGAGTTAGCAGACCTCTGTTTCTAAATTATAAGCAGATATCGTTCCTGGTATATTGTATACAAATTGATTTCCCCAACTTCATGTTTCAAAAAATTATAAGACAGATGGTGAAAGGAAATTCATTAAATGATTGCCCACATCCAGTCCAAAAACAAAAAAAAGATATAATGAAATGAAATTTATTAAATGATTGCCCTCATCTCAACATTTAAATGAAAAATTACTAATTGAAGTGGTGAAAGGAAATTCAATGTGAGAAATTAGATAGCTTCACCAGGGTACTGAACAGGCTCGCTGGCA
This sequence comes from Picea abies, assembly GCA_900067695.1. NCBI lineage: Eukaryota > Viridiplantae > Streptophyta > Pinopsida > Pinales > Pinaceae > Picea > Picea abies. Next base: position 5,729 of record CBVK0100043846.1, read on the forward strand.
GTGAAGCAATGTCTACAATATCTGCAAGGCTATTATACATGAATTACAATGTACTCTGGTAACTAGTTCTTTTTCGACTAGATTTACATTTTAAGCTAACATGCCAACAACACTGACTAAAAACACTGAAATTACCTTACCTTGATGCAAACAAAATTATATAGAGCATTCTAGAACAATTAAGGTTATCTTGATTATCTTAAGCAAATCTGAAGTTAGTTTCAAGAAAGGGGAGCCATTGATAAGCCTAAACTCGAAATCAGTGAATGATGAAGTTTTCAAGGTTTTCAAAGATAAAGATGAAATCTTAAGTCCTTCTATGTGCCCTCTTTCCGAATGTGTTTCACAAAAATGTGATAATGACTCCATTTACCCAATAAAGGCACTTGGTCTAATGTTCTTCTCATCCCGCATGGAAACTAGATCTTTAGATGGAGCCTATGTTGAAACATTTATTTTTTCTAAGCTTTAGACTTAAATAGGTTTAATTGTTGTTAAATCAATACAAACTCACACTTGGATATCACCATTGACGAGGTATTCCGTTTGATACAATGATCCTAATTTCTTGAAAGTTATGGATTTGCCCACTAATTAAAGGGTTAAATCGCTAAAAACAATCTTCAAAATATCGGGTTTCAGGGTTTCCCATACCTAACAGTCCAACATATAAAAAGTCTCAATGTCCCGACATGCAAAATTGTGAAACTATGATAAGTTTTAAGACATGTTAATTAATGCAGTAAAAGTGATTAGTAATAACTAATCACATCGCGACTTTGTGACTCAAGAATCCTGCCTCGAGTGACCACCAAAGTCCCAATATACGAAATTGTGAAACTAGCTTAAAATTAAACCGGGTTAATTAAATGATTAATAATGATTAACGATAATTAAATCATATCGTAGTTTCACATTTCAGGAATCTTGTCTTGAACAAAAAACTTGAAATATCGATACCTGAAGTCGCGAAACCCTTAACTAATCATGATTAATTAAAAGGTTAAACTCGCTTAGTATAAATTGATCAAATCGCGATCTCGCGATTCGAGGATCATAACTTGAAACGAAATAAGATCTTCCGGGACTCCAAACCCCAAAATGGATTAAGGTTAAGCATGATTAATTAACATGATAAAGCTTGATTTATTAACACCTTAAACTGTCTTATCTCCTGTAAAATTTATGTTGGTTTGAAATGCCGGTAAATTCAAATGATCTCTACACTTTTCCCAGATCATGAAATATCGACCATTAATGACATTAATAGCTGATTTAGGGAAATGATTTCAAATAAGATCCTTCTTTATCGCCCAAATCTTTTGAATAAAGGAATTAAATGCGTTGTTAGAAAAGGTCTACGCAGATTGATACGCTTAAGGCAAATAAGATTTTTTCATTCTCTGAATTACATTCTCGTTTTCACAGAGCTTGCTTAACGAGATACTCAATCCTGTGTGTTTTCTGTGACAAATAATAGGTTTTCTTTTTTGAACTGCTACCATTACGCCACGAAAAGCAGATAAAGTGACTAGTGAGGGTTCATGCCAGATTTCAGAGGTTATCTCTGATACCTCACCCAGAAGTATAAACACAGTGAAAACCTGGATGAAGGTATTCAACATCCTACAATACGAGCTAGTAAAATGCCCTGATGATTCAAGCAACAACGAAAAGGAGGACTTATCTATCAAATATAAGATTATTTATCAGGCATAGATGCATAAGGTAGCAACAAGACCGATTCTTTTTTCCTACAATGACATGATTAAATGGGCACTAGATCATGTGGATGTCCCAACTAGAACTATTTTCAATTCTCAGAAGGTGGTTGTTGGGTCATTTCAGCCGGAACACATATAGGTGATGTATAAGTTGTCTCCAACATCAAACTTCACTTATAATACCAGTTTTCTAGAGAATTTTAGCAAGAAGGAGTGTGATCAATATGGGAAAAATATTTCGGATTTGATCAAGGACTGGTGCTCACGCCTGAAAAAGATCAGAGTTGATTCTCACGGCATATACTCAATATCATAATTGCAACCACATTTCATGTACATAGCCATGATGATTTGAAGACTTTATGGAAAAGAGAACACAAACCATTTCTTTCTACCATGGGTACCCATTATACACATAGTGGTGGAAGGTTAATCTTTCAACTGGGCCAAGATATTGTCGGATAGTTTGGCCAGTGAAATTACAGAATACTAGCAAATAAAGCCAAGGGGAAATCAACTTAATTTTTTTTGTCATCTTATATTATGGACATCATCTATTTCATGATGCCTTTCCCACTAATGGGTCAGACCTGGACTCCAGATAGCATAGAATCAATTCATATTTGTCATTCAAAACTCTAGGAAGACAAAGCGAAAAATTTCTTTTATGAAATCTGTAATTGGGTAGTGGTGTTGATGCACATTGCTATTTTTGGTCACCCACCTCCTAGAATTTCATATACAGTTGTGGCTAACCTGGATAAATTGGCAGACTGGTATATTGAGGAGCACTTCTCTTACATCAGAGTGTTCGATTGTTCAGTTCCCCCATATGATTTACCACGATTTTTATCAGACCGACTAGTGTACTACGAGGTCGCATGACAAACTGTACTCGGCGGGATTAGAAAAGAACTCAAAGTCATGCAGAAAAAGGTATGGCCATATTTTCCCTTATAGATTGGTGTATTTTCTTTATTGGATTTTGGCCACTCTAGAGTGGAAGCTGTGACATTAGAAGAAATAAAGCTGTTTAACATTGAATTTAAGAAGCACGACCCACAAAAGGTTGTGGGTAACCATATGGCCAGTTGCAATCTTAAAAAGTATGAACATGAAGAATCCCCTCCGGACGAAGTGTTCTGAGGGGTGATATATTACCAAGAATTTTTGAGCCGAGTTAGAGCCCTATCACCTGATAAAATGGTTGATTTTTACAACTTACAAAAACATCGAAGAAGTATTCTTTTGAAAGTATTACAAGGGGAAAACCTGATGGCTCCTACTACACAACAAACATAGACCCAGAATCTAGAAGTCAGAAGCTCTAGCAAACAAGAAGCCCCAAAAAACTCAGAGAAGTATGAGATCTTAACTCAGAAAAAAGATATCCCAGAGACTGAGGTATCTAATGAGTAGGCCAAAGATCAACCAGAGACATTAACAAAGAAAGGAGAAGATAGGCCATTGTCTCCATCGAATGAATCAACTACAAATGAAACCGGAAAACAATTATCCACAGAAATGGACAAATCCATTCAGAGTGTCAGACCATTACAGTCCACTAGAGGAAACCCCAATACAAAGGTAATACTCATAGGAGATCTCACACCCATATCTATTGAAGAGATACCTCCATCCGATTTATTTTTCAGTAAGAAAAGGAAAGCTGTGGTGAATAAAGAAATGCACCAGAAAGAGGGTGCAATGGTCAAAACACACAGAGTATTATTGGATGGATAGAGTTTGGAAGATGAATATTTTTCTACAGAGGTAGCCGACTCTTTGGGAGCTTTTGTAATAGCTAACCTATTCTTAGTCGATAACCTAAAAGAAAGACTGAAGCATAGAAATTAGATGATAAGTCAGTTGCAAAATCAAATAAGGAATGTAGAAAAGAATGTCATAGAAGAAGTCAATAAAGGATTGGAACAGACTAGAGCTAGTGATAAACAAGAAATACAAATGCTCAAGTCCAGTATTGACGATATGCATAAGAAGATGCAAGTGAGCAAAAGACAGACTATCTAGCAAGATGAGTTGATAAAAAAATTGCAAGACAATGTCAGTTCCACTGAGAAAATGGTTATGGATATAGCACTATTTCAAGCTCAAGCGTTGGAGGTGCTAAAGAAACTGGAAATATCTCAACAAATCCTGCTCTCTAAAGTAAAAATCGTCCAAAATCATTCTCAGGTGATGGATGAAGCATTAAGTAATATTGTTTTAAGAGAGAGAGAGGCTATCGTTGCCCGAACTACCTTCCAAGAAGCAATTATATCATCAACACAAGAAGGAAGAGCTATGGCATCTGGGTTGTCTATTTCAGAGCAAACTAGAGGTGATATTATACTAAAGACTTAGGAGTCAAACATAGCCGAAGGTAGGAAAATGGCTAAGGAATTGAAAGAATCTTGCGAAGAAGTTTTTTGTTCACTTAACAAAGAATTATTAGGCTTTGATAAAGAAGATAGTTCTAGAACACTGGGTTAGATTAATATAGCCAAACATCAGCTTGACATTAAAACAAATATGGAAAAAGCACAAGTTGAAATATCACATATAAAACAAGTTGATATTGCTCAAATAGATAGATGGCTAGTGAAGCCTAATCTACAACTACAGTCTATTATTTCATAGGATAGACGGATAGAAGAGATATTTCCTCAGCTGGAAAATAAATTATACATTTTTTAGGCTAATAACTTAACAGGGTCTTCCGGGTTGGTAGCCGAATTTGTGGGCAGGTGCATCAAATGTATTGAGCAGGGAAAAGGTAGTACCTCTAGAAACAAATGAATACAGTCTGTGTACATTATCTATTTTGGAGCTAGAAGACAAGAAAGGAAAATGTTCATGCCAACATAACGAGAAGATCAAGAAGATTGCAAATGAAGAGTTTCAGTTTCCATATTTTGTAATTTTAGTTATTCTAAAGATAGAGGAATTCCAACCGTTTGAGGTTGGGAACTTTTGTATAAATACATATTTGAAAGAATGAGAAAGGGGATGCTTCTTGCCAGTTGTAATCGAGAAAACTCTCCTCATTTAGAATTAATACAAGTGCAGACCAATGATTCCATATTTCTCCCATTTGTGTTATGTGTTCTTTTTTCTTTCCACATTCTAGCGATTTTTCATATATTTCCTTGATGAATGCCTGATCGCAATTTAGTACAACATCTATTGTGGTTATGTTTCACTTAGTTATCTAATAACAAACAAATTTTCCTCTGTATTTACTGTTAGTAGATACAAGACCTATGAATTAATTAGATAGCTACATTTTATGCTTCATTTAAAGGTTATATTATCTATTTTCTTCTTCTATAACAAAGCAATATTCTTTTGTATTTGATGCCTTGCTTTGTCTAACATATTTATGTTTTTCTCTCATTACATCCAATAGTTTCAAATTTAACTTAGACACGAAAAATGGCCTTTGAGCTGTCATACTATTAATTCAATTTAAGGATTTTTTCTCACATAACTGAGACAGAAAAAACAAACTTTTAAACTTTCCTCATTTCCTGATGCCTGAGATTGTGCTTTGAGCCTTAAGTACAAAATTAGGAACAACATCCCGAACCAAATCTAATATAAAAATCAAATCTATGTGGTTGAGATATTTTGTCAAATATTTTTATGGTATTTTCAATTTCCCTTAGAAAATGTCTTCTTCTTGTTGTCCCGGCTTTGATGAAGTTTTTTTATGTGTTAGCATGTCATTTGAAATAATTTCTACCTCCTTATAACTTCCTAGTTGTGGGATTCTAGATATAATTGATGGTTGTTATGTTTTATGTGTGTTGGCTGATTGAAACATTTTGTCAAACACTCTGTGTACAATGGATGTAGCATTAATTTAAGTGTATTTTTTGATGTATTTCATCCCATATTTATTCATGTAATACATAAGGAAAACACATACAATGATAACCAAATAAATCAGAAACCAATAGCTATTAAAAACCATAATATAGTACCTCGAATCCTTGCCACAAAACCAAAAGTGAACTATGCAGAAATGATCTTGATGATGAAATATGGTGAATGGGATAGCTTGGGCCCCATACAACTCCTCCAAATTACCCGAGCTCACTGTTATCCTCATTTTACTCCTCTGGTGAGGTTGGTATAATCTCATAAGGTCACCTCTGACTGCAAGATGGGGGAACAAAAAAATGGGAACATTACATTAAGTGTTGTAACAATGTCTTTAGACACCACCCTTTTCTTTGAAATTTGTATTCCTCTTCGATCATCTGCAGTACTGTGTCCTCTATTTCATATTGTTTTCCACCATATTTCTCAACATGGATGTGGTAAAAATTTCATTTGATGAAGAACATGATGACCATGAGATTGAAAATGTTGATGATTTTATATGTATTGGAAGGCATAGATGGGATATAAGTTGATTTCATTTTGATGGGGATCTAATTTATGCTATTGATGATGATTCTAGAGTCAAGAGTGCATAATTTTTTCTTTGAAACAACCATATGTGTATGACAATGATTCAAATTTTTGGAAACATGAAGAGTACGTGTTCACAAATTTGTTCCAACCACTTAGGGATGATTTATTATAGTATTCTCATGACAATTCCTAGCCATATACTATGAGGTATGATACATATCCTTTTGAAAAATTGGAGTTTTTTAATTAAGGTAAGAATGAATAAAATTTCCAGCCACCCCTATGCTCGGATTTTGATGAAAATTCATTTGTCAAATCAACATTAGAGGAGTCTTATAAGGTTGTGATTCACCTAAGGAAGCAATAATTTCATAGCAGAAATTTACAACCATATTTTTCTTTGTCTTATCTTCAATATGTCATTGGAGACACAACTAGAAATTAAGTTTTGGGTGCTGAAATATTTATGAGGAAGAAGTTTTTTCAACTTATGGTTTGTTGCAAGGGTTTCTAGCCACATTTAGAAGGTAAAAAAACCCTAAGTTGGGAGAATTTTTTTTCTTTAAGAGATGAATTTACACCCCATTTTTCATCCACTTATTTTTTGGGAAACCATGAGGTATTCTTCAGGTTTCTTATATTTCGATCGCAATCCTTGGGAAGTGATATTGTACATGAAATTCAAGGTGGTCATCTCTTGAAGTGTGTGAAACAATCTTATGAGATTCAAGGGTTGCATCATGAAGGCCTTTCTTGGAGAAAGGATGAATCGATATTATCATATTGCAACCCCATACAAATATTGATAGAGTAATCTTGTGTATGTACATGCCAATCTTGGCATGATTTTGATGTGCTTTCCCACCTTCATGAGTTGGATTCTACCTTTATTCATGACCTAGTATATGTAGTAGCTCATGACTATTCTATGCTTAATATATCCTTGTTTTGTCTCATAACTAACCACAAGGGTAAAACTTTTCACCTCAATGAGATGCTAGGTTGGATTCATTGGTTGTATGATTATACCTAGCATTTATGTTGTCATGTAGCATTAGGTAGGATAGTTTTAGGTCATGTTGTGTGTTTATTTCATGCATCTTGATTGTCTTTTCTCTTTTACTTGCTTTCAATTATTTCTTTATCATATGCATTTATAGATAATTGTGATTTTGATTAGATTTTTGTCTATATATAAAAAAAGAGGAAAACAAATTGACATTATGGTTTTATTGCATTTTAATTTTATCTTTCATTTACAAGGGGGACTGTATCCCCCCACTCATCTTTATTAATGGTCCTATGTTAGAATGTAGCAAGATTTTTTTTAGTTTTGATACAAAGTGTATGTCTTGGATTTCAAATGATTGTCGAGGTTCTCATGCACTCTATGGTGAGCACATGTCTCCATGTTGGAGCCTGATTTTACCCCTCACTTCTAGGGGTAAATAGCGGAGATTTTTTCTCCATAATCCACTTTCCAGATGACAATTTCGATGATGTCATTTCAAGCTCTCCACAAATAGTTTCCCATAGATTCTTCCCATTACATGCTCAAATCAGCTCACTCATATGACATGGGGCATTAAACATTGAGGTATATTGTTCTGACACTTCATATTAAGTGATAATGTCAATACCTGAGGAATGGAAATGGTGATTATGGGTTGAATTGGATAATGAATCATGATGTTTTGAACTTATAATTTTTACTTTGTTTCATCTTGGTGGTCATCACCATCTTCTATTCAAGTGTTTTCACTCTTGGGAAAAGTCGTATTGTTGGGGGGTATTAATGGGGTAACATGTCCACATCCCTTACCATGATTAACGTATTTCATATGTTATTTATGCATTTTCCTTTATTTGGGGTTGTTTGTTACATGTATCCCAAAAAGTTCCATGCTTCATAATCCCATGAGAATAAGGGGATTGAATTCCTAAGGTTGATGCAACTTTATAAAAAAATGATATAGAAAGAGAAATCTGTACTTCAAAATGAAAGGAAAAGAAACAAATAAGAAATGTATTGTATTAAAAACCAAGAAGGAAATAAAGCATGAGATCTACCCCCTCGCTAAGTGGTTTTCACCCCAATTCCTATGTAATGAATGCATATCGTAAAAGGGACTTAGAAAATCAAATTCAAAATCCAAAAAAGTGTAAAGAAATAAAGAAAAATACAAATAAGGATTTAGAAAGACACAGTGCCAAGGAAAGGGTACCTAATTTCCTGAGTGTTCCCTCTACAAAGGCACTCATGAGGATGACTATCATACATGGCCTTGCATGCCAATGAAATCTACCCCATGAAGTAAACCCCAATCTATACCACATACCATTTCACATACTCCTTGATGGGTTCCTTGGGACATACTTCTTATCCTTGGTATTGGCACACCTAATAGGGGGTAATAATGATCCTCCCATATCTATACTTGGAAAATTGTATAACTTTGTAAGCTAATGTGAAGTTTGAAGATGATACTTTGTGAGATATATATAATGGATTTTGTATTGAAATGACTCACTTTATATGTTTTGTTTGGATTGTGTACCTTACCTTTGGTATTCATAGTGTATTGGACCATATCATCCCCTACTTGGGTGATTGATTTCACATAGCCAGATGTTTGGTTAACACTTGGATCCTTTGGAGGATATTGAGGGTCTACTATCACACTTCTATGGAGGCCATCCCCACCACTTGATTGAGGACTTTCCACCTTCTGTTGAATACATTGGACTGTTTCTTAAGGATGTTGTACCTGGAGAGAGAAAGTGGGACCTTTTCCATGATGATGGGTCATTTCTCTTCTAGGATGGGACTATTATCGCACATATTGTAGGTTATGAAAATATTGACCCAATCTACAAAATTCAGACAACTGTGAGATTACTCCTACTATCACATTAGATAAACACTCCCCTTTGTTTAGTGATGATGAAAAAACCACAAGGGGGGAATCTCAGTGACCCTAGGGGGATTGATATGAAAAGTGATATAATGGAAGGTGAAACTCCTATAGGTCGAAGTAATAAGTGGAAAATGGCTTGAGTAAGAGTCTTGTTGGTAAGGCTATGTTTCCAAAGTGGAGTGTACCTGCAAAAGAGTAATATACCTGCCTGAGACAAGACAAAATAAAGATATACAAGCCAAATAATCAAAAGGAAAATAAAGTGAATCTTGTTGTCCTATATTGCAGCATTAAACAAGAATATATATCAGCAAGTAAATTATAACAATGGCTGCAATATATATCACCAAAATTTAAGTAAATTATGCAAGAGACTAAGTTGGCAATTACTAGTTTAACTCTAGTGAAATAGAACAAGTATTTAGGGACAATAGAAGGTTGTTAGATGATGTTATCAACAAATTATTATGACATCCAAGTTTCTATAGATTTTTTTTATAAAGAAGCAAAATCAAACCACCAAAATCAACAAGTAAACAACCCAAAAGATAGCCAATGATGAGTAAATTAATTATAGTGTTTTCCAAGCAAATTTTAATGGTGGAAAAGTAAGTAAAATAAAGAGTTTGAATGAGTTTTTATGCAGACCTAATGGATTTAGATTTTATTTGATTATAATCAACCAACATATATGCCTTAGTGGCTCAAACAACCTTGTGACACTAAGAAAATATTCCAACTTGAACAAAATCAATATCTCTCAAAATCATGTGTACCAAATCAGATGATTTTATTTCTCCAATGAAAATTTAGATTAGTTCCTTTTTAATGGGTTATGGAGTCTTCTTGTATAAAGTTATGTATACTACTTCTCTACGGGTGTAAAATTTTTTACTCCCTAGAGAAAGTAAATGTAACAAGGTAAGTTTAGGAGTGAGTAAGCCCTTTTACTCCTCCTAGAAACCTTTACAATGGCTTATCCAATCAAAAACAAATATAAACTTGGTGGTGGGTGTAGGCCCTTATAATCCTCCAAGGTTTTTGGCCAAGAAAATCTTGAATCAAGAAAGAAAACCCAATAATATGCATAAATTTCTTACCAATTCCAAGAGATATGCAAGATAAACCCTTATCTAGAAAGACAATTCATCACCATAGCAAAAGACAAGCCTCCAAGAGATAGTGCACCACTTAGCTCCACTAGAAAAGTATTAATCATCCAAATTTCATCAAAGAGAGAGAAATGAGGTTTTCCCAAGAGGGGAGAAAATTTCAGCCAAGTAGCTCTTCTCAAGTGAGAGAGTTATAAAAATGAAATGTGAAATGAACTTTATTTATACTAGGTCATGTAAAATAAGTTTGTCCACCTAATTATGGTAAAACAAAAAATAAGGAGGCCAACCTCCCTTATTTTTCCCCTTTACAACATAATTTCAATTTTACACAAATTAAACCCTAAAAAGATGACATCATGCCCCTAGAGGGTGACATTTTGGCACTTCTAGCAAGTTGTTGGGTTGTTTAAGGGGATGTTGGGCCTCCAAAGGCCATGCGACATCATGGTAAGTGTCTTCCTCTCCACCAATAATTCTAAGCCATCATCAAACCTCACCACCATTAATAAAACCCTATCCCAAGGTGACATCAATCCCAAAATAATAGAGTATGGCCTCCAAAGGAAAATCATTAGGTAAGTGAGGGTTAGGTATCTTTGTTCAAGGTGTCTTCTCTTGCCTCCAAAGTAAACGTTCATCATCTGTCAACTCCCAAGGTGTGGGTTATGGCATCCATCTTGTGGGATTATTTCCATAATGAAGGCCCAATATAGGCTTGTTCCTCCAAAAACGTCCACCAAGCAAGGTCCTTCAAAGACAAATGAAAGCACCCTCCAAGGGTCTCAAGTCAAATGTACCATGCCAAGTAAAATCATATTTAATACAAGATCCACCTAACCATGTGCATCAAAACAACCTTTTCAAATCAAACAAGTGCTCAAAGACCCTATGCAACTTGCCAAGTTTAGGTATGGGAGGGTTGTCATGGTGACCTACTGGGTGAGTCATTCCTCAAGTCAAGGAGTGTGTTCTGGGTGAAACCTCTATAAGTAATGAAAATAATATGAAGTGGATGGGGGTAATACTTTTGGGAATGGGGTTCATAACATACAAGGGTTCTTATTGTCTCATTTATGGGTTCTTTTATAGAGGGTGTGTTGTGTTATCACCATAACAATTTTTCAGATAGGATCCAAGTCTCGAAAATTTAGCGAAGAGCTACATCTCTATGGAAGCATGATAATTTAGAGGATAAGGTCACTTATGGAAGTATATGGACAAATATAGCAGAAGTGTGAAAGGTAGGACTCGACAGACCATATATCTTGAAGTGGCCTAAATCAACGTCCCAGAACCATATTGGGTGGTGAAATAGCACGAGAGATAATTTTTCGAAGGCGGGCTAGGGAAACTACCATGGTTTAATTCATGTATGTGTGGCACCCTCAGAGGCACATCGAGGTGAAAATAAGTCTACCCAAAACCGTTTTCTCCAATCCCCGATATCGAAATTTGATGGGACCTGGTGGACCGTAGATCTCAGAGTGGCCCAGATCGACGACCAAGACACATATCGGGCATTGAAGTAGCACAAAGGATAATTTTTTGAAGGCGGTCCGGGGAAAATATCATGGTTTCATTCATGGATGTGTGGCACCCTCAGAGGCACATCGGGGTGAAAAGTGGTCTACCCAAAACCGTTTTATCCAATCCTTGATATGGAAAAACACGTATAAAAGGAGGGTCTCGGGTTCATTATTCTATAATATTTCAAAGCACTCGAATGTTTGAAAAGTGGCGCAAACCTTCCATTCAAAATTAAATCTCAACAATGAGCCAGTTTCTCACACTTTCTACCGAATTACAGGTATTTTTCATCATGGCCACCAACCTTGTCATTTTGTCCGTGAAAGAGCAAGATTCTGCCTCTAAAGAAGAAGCCCTAATTGACAGGGATTCTGATGTATTTGACACATAAATTATAGTTTAACCCATTTTCGTGTCTAGATCCAAAGGTTCAATTTTGGAGAGTCTGAAAGGTCCAATTATGGTAGATTATTTGGCCACAGACTTTGAGATTTTGAATTAGTTTAAAACAATGAAGATTGGTCTGTCGACTATGTCCTACGCTATGTGCATTGACCTGGATATTTTGATAAAGGAAATGATGGATTATGATATTCATTCTGACTCACAGTGGAAGGAAATCGTGTGGCTGGGCAAGACGAAATGTAGTTTTCCCAAATCCTGTAAGTGACCTCCAGATGTCACCAAACCAACAAGTTCAACAGAATATCAGGACAAGCCAAATGTCGTAAAGGAAGCTGAGCAGTAAGATAAATTTGTTCCTAGTTTTGAAACGTATTTTGTGTAATCATTGTAAATTGGTTCATATACCGAGACTATCAGTTGAAATTATTATAATCAGTTGTAGAAGATGAAACATTTTAGTTTCAACCATTATAATCGAATTGTATAAATAGTGGGGCATATGAATGAATTAAGGTTGGCAGAAGTGCAAGGGAACCTTTTTGGTTGTTCCAAACTCTATTGTAATTTTCTGAAGCTAAATTGAATATACATGTAGAATCTTTTGAAGTCTCTATGAAAATAGTCTAATGGTGGTGATATGAGTTTTGTCTTCTCTCATCGTATGCATTTCCTGTGATTCTTTATTACCATTTGCACTGTATTATGTTTAAATTGGAGAGTTAAAGGCCCATAATTCATCTTGTGATGCTCTTGGCTTAAAAAATTTAAACTGTGTAATTTTCTTCTTAACAAATTTAGAATTCATTTCAGTAATGCTCTGATGCAGTTAGTTGTTTTCTCTATCTTCCTACACTCTACTTAAATTCAAATATAACTCATATTCACCACCTCATTTAGCCTTTATCCTATAGAGAGTTCTACTGGATGATCATTGTTTTCATTCACTTTCAGAATTTTGACTCCATAGCCCTGAGTGTTCCTCCCCTTCATTGCCAACAACTTTATTAAAAACCCCCAAAACAAACCAAATCTAGCCACTTATTTCCAAAGAAATATCAAGTGACATGAGAGAGACCTCTCTGAGTTGAGCAGGATAGTGCCTCAGCTCTAATTATGTTTGAAACAGTTACCTCTGTTGTTTTTCTATCAACTGGACAAAATTTACAGAGTGCTAACATTTTGGCGCTGCTGCTGGGGACGAAATTGAAAAATCTTCCCTAGGAAAAGTGAATTCAAGCTTTAGTTTGATCCCTGAGGGTGACAATGGATAAAGCACCTTATTGGTTGAGATTATTTTTACCCTGACAACTCCGTTACTCATAGACCATTTGCACCACACCGTGTGAGATAGAAATCCTGGCTCCTAGGAAAATCCACACCAGGAGAAACCTAGTCCCAAAAGTTGCAATCCCTGTGTCTGACCCTGAAAATATTGTATGTAAAAGAAAATAAAATCCAGTAACCCCAGTGTTGCGTCCAGACCAATATCTGTCTTTTATCAAGGACGAAGTGACTAGCATTGAAGACCTCGAGTTTGACGTAAAATTTGAGTAAATCCTATTCAAAACTAAGTCTGAATCTTGTTTAAGCGAGACCGTCTTTGACGAAAAGAGATTCCAAGATTTGATTCTAGCTGCATCTGTCAAGCCTTTAGTGATCCCCTCTCAGAATCAACAACCACTCCAACCCCTCACAACAACTATGACAACCAGATTTTCTCCCCTCATATTGCCTGCTCAATTACATGATTTTCCTCAAGATTACAACCTAAGGATCAAACTATATGATGTTGAAGGTAACATATCAGCTCAAAAGCATCTAGACTGGTTTTTTAATTTCATAAACTTGGAAGAGGCGGACTTTGAAGATGTGAATATGAGGTTGTTTACACAAATTCTTGCAGGAGAAGTGAGGAAGTGGTTCAGTTCCCTTCCACCAGATAGTATCGCAAATTTCGAAGCTTTTGAGACAAGATTCCTTGCAAAATGGGGGGATAAAAAAAATCCCCTTCAGTTGTTCACCCAGTACAACAACATGAAGAGATCACTCGCTGAAACAGTGCAGGATTTTTTAGCTAGATTCATTAAGGTCTATAATGAAATTCTTGTTAAGGTAAAACCCCCCCTTAAATCTTCTTAACTCAGATTTGTTGATTCTTTTGAAAGTGACTTTGTTTTATTATTAAGAGAATGAAGATCTGCCACATTGGATGATATGATGATTGATGCCATAGAGGTCGAAGTGAACCTAATGGATTCAAGGAAAATGAAAACTAACTCTGGCAGGGACACAAACAAAACTTAGGATAAAGCATAGACTTCAACATCACAAACATTAGAGGAAAGGTTTGAGGCAATGATGAGAAACATGGAAAGAATGGCTCTGGGAAACAAAGCTAATGGTGCATACCCCATGCCCTTAGGCTGAGATCCACTCAGGATCGATTTCCTCCAAAAGCTAAGCTACCCTAGCTCAGTGATTCCTCACGGGAATCCTGCTAATGATCCATAGGTCCTTCAGTAGCCCCACCTATGCGAACATGCACAAGGTGCAAACTTCACCTCCTCCAAGTGACCACGGTGCTATGACCAAGGCCTACACCCAAAGGTGCTAATCATGAGTCAGATTTTGGCTTCTATGGATGCAAGGAGACCCTTGTATCCAATCCCATAAACCCGAAACAGAGTTAAGGCTCTTGGCCCCTTTCCTTATCTCTGCCCAGGTGACCACTACCCGATGACCATGTTCTTAACACCTAAAGCGCTACCAGCTTTCAGTAGTCGGGACTTCCACCTACGAGTTCTCCACTCCTTGTCATTTCAAATGTCTAACCCCAAATCATGATTGGGGCTTTTGTCTCTGGTTAACCCCCAATCATTTGTGCTCATGTGACCACTGGCTAGGACTTAAGTCCCAACGCCCTTCGCTTTCACATTTTAGGACTTCACAATTCCCGTTGCAAGCGTTCCTTGCCTTTTGGAATGGAAAACCCTGAATCTCGATATAGGTCAATGGAGTGTTGACTCCTTCCATGGTGATGAGCACACACCACCTGTCACCTCTTCCTGGTTGATGTGGTTACGCCACTTGTCACTTCCATGTGACCCCTGCTCTGGGATGTGCCACCTATCGTCTGCGTGGCCCCTACATCTAGGATGTTCCACCTATCCACACGGTCTCTTTTCGGTTTTCAGGAGTTGAGCGAACAACTAGCAACTATTCTCTTCCCTTGTCAAACCCCAAATCCTAAATTTGTGCCTTAGGTGAGATTGACAGCTATAAGCCTCCCTCGATCCAATGGGTCTCACTTATGTGGGATTTCACTGATCGAGAATCCAAAATGCAAGGCTCAATCCTTAGTCGCTCCACTTCCTGATCCCTGATATGTGAGATCACATAGGATATCAACATTTCACATTGACCCTCAACTCCTGGGTGATGCATTTCTCCAACCGCTAACCCCCTTGCAACTTCTGACAATTCTGACGGTCCTCGTGACTTCATGAGTTCTCCATGGAGAATATCAACCATTTGCCTCTACCTCTGAACACTCCTTCAGCTCCAATATTTTTCCCAATAATTGGACCTCGAGGGGTCTCAGCCTATTGTTACTTTCTGTTGGACTCTATGTGAAAAGGCACTATTCCTCCTGAGCTTAAAAACTTGAAACAAGTTTGTGCCTCTGCACACTTCTTGTACTTGATGAGCCTTCAGACGACTATCTTCAACACTTCATCTGAGTGTTGGATTGGTGCACTCCTTGCACAGGTCTTTTTCCTCCTTGAGCTTCAACTGCTCAGACCTCAATGGTCTTTGTCCCTTTCTCTCCTTGAAGGGATGGAAGTACCCTCTTCTGTAACTTCCTTCTCAAGAACACCTTGCTGAGCCTATAGGGTGTTCAGTAACCCTATGAGTGTCTCCTCCTATGGCACTTCTCTTCTCTCTGAACTCAAACAAGAGTTCCTTCTGTGCACCAACTCAATGCCCACCTAGCAGAGTTTTCTAGAATCTTCAATGACTTTGTCTTCTCACCAAACTCGAAATAGAGTTCTCCTCAATGCATCCTATGCATTTTCTCAATGCCCTCCTGACAGAGCCTTTACATAATTCACAACAATTCTACTTCTCCTCTCTGTGCTCTCCTCTGCATAGTTTCTCCTTGAAGGTGTTCAACAACCTTGAGGCTTTCTCCTTGAGTCAATGACTTCAGCTGGTGCACCCTCCTGGCACATCTTTGTCTGAAATTCTGTAGAATTCAAAAGTGCACTCTTGCACTGGTTTTCAGAGACCACAGTACTCTGTCATGCACTCTTGCATGAAACCACAAAGAATCCAAACCTGAAAATCAAAGAACTCAACCAACAACGACTTCTGTCTGTAACTTGCAAATGAAAACTAACACACATCTACAACATATCATAAACACATAAAGATATTCATAATGCATAATCACACAAATATTCAAATGAAGGAAAAACTGCTCTTTGTATTAATCTCAAAATGCCTGTACAAAGGTTACAAAAACTTAGACTACAACAGAGTCACAACTTCTTCTCTTCTCTACCTATTCTTTGTTCTACCTCTTCTCTCTTTCCTCTTACTCTCACTCTTACCCTCTCCTAAATAGAAAACAAAGATATTTTTACAAAAGGGGGCTCCTTGAGCTCTTCCCTCCATCTCACCAACTCTCATTAATTTACATTCAATTACATTGAATGGATTTCTAGTCCGAATCGAATCTAGATCTCAGCCTTATAACCATTTAAGGAAACCTTTATCTAAAGCCTATGTACATGCATGGATTTTAGCTCTTCGGCCTTACAAAAATTTAATTACATTTCAAAATTTGAAAAACGAGAAGGTTGCGCCTCTCTCCTTCCATTGAATGTGCGCTTGATGTGCTGGTTGGCTGGCATGTAGCTAGCTTGGAGCGATGCTCCTGCATCATACTCCTCTACTATGAGAAATTCATAAGCTCATGCTCATGAGCTTCCCAACATTGTTGTTGAAATCCACCTAGATCCCAAATAGTTCTTTAGAGTTGTCCATCCACTCCATCGCTTCGTTGTTGTTGTTTCTTTTTCTACCCTGCTGCTATGGAAGGTTCTCCTCTACTCAACTTCCCTTTGCTAACCACTTCTACTAATATGATCATCAACCTTCTAATCTCCTCAATTATCTCATCCATCTGCTCCCATGGATGACTCTCCTTTTGCATCCTGCTCTGCTGCACTTTTCCCTGCAAATGGGTAGATAAACTAGATCTCCCATGCCATATTCTTCCTCTGTAGCCTCAACTTGCCACCCTGCTGCAAAATTCAACTCTGTAGTCTTATCTTCTTGAATGAACTGTTGTTCAGTCACCTTCTCTGACAGACTTACTTCTTCCATTTCCCCTTGTGATGGTTTAATTCCAGCTTCCTCCAGCTGCTCCTTAGACTGGAATTTTCCTTCCTCTACTGCTACATGCCTCGACATTACAGTCATCATCATCTGTTAAGCTCCCTGGCTAAAATTTTCAAGCAATTCCTCGAAATTCTCCTCTGTTAACACCTGCATGACTGTCTACTCTGGGCAGTCATCTACTGGCTCTAGATGGCTTAACCAATCCTCCAGCATTTCTAACTCCAACTCCCATGGAGTGAGTAAATTATCCCCATGTTCTTCTTCTGTTGGGGCTGATTCTGATGTCTGCTTCATTTCTTCCTCTTTGACCATCACTGTTGGTTGTCCTTCTCCTACTGCTATTGCATATACAACACATGCTTTGGCCTCCACTAGGCTATGTGGCAAGAATACTTCAATTCCCCCAAAGATCAGAAATTGTGTCTGATCCTTCTCTATCATCTCCTCTCACTGACCCGAACTCATCCTTGAGTTCATGAGACTCTCAGACAGTCTCATATGCTCTCCCTTGCCCACCTGGAAATATGGGATTTCCTCTCTACCCTCCTAGCAGTCTATGAGATCCTCCAACGATCTCATCTCATTTCCCTCCTGGAAACCTGAATTTTCTATTCTACCCTCCTAGTAGTCTTTGAGATCATCCTGTGACCTCTTCTTATTGCCCACCTAGAAAATTGAAAGTTCCTCACTGCCCTCTTGGCAACTTTTGAGATCTCTGCTCGATCTCTCTTCCTCCTCATCACTGAGATTTCTCCCATTCTCTGGTTCACACACATGAACCATCTCCTCTTCATCTCTGAGGCTTTCCACATACTTCATCCATTTCTTCAGCAGTCTCCGCTGCCTTCGGGCCAAAAATTCCTTGACTGGCCACTTTGCTTTCCTCCTTAGAGGCCATTCATACACCCAATGTGTCTTTGTGTTCTGCTGCACTCGCACTGCAAGATCTTCCATCCTCACCCTCACTTCAATGAGTTCTTTATCCATTTCATCATTTCTCTACTACTGGTGTTTATTCTTCCTACCGCATCCATGGCCTTCAGTAGCCATCTTCTGCCTGTAATATACAAACATAAATCAGGCTCTGATACCACAATGATGTGTATCAGAGTATTTTCTTCCTCTCCTTCTGCCTCCTTCTGCCTGTAGTATATAGAAAAAAATTAGGCTTTGATACAAAATGGTGCAAACCCCCTGCCCTCAGGCCAAGATCCGCTCAGGATCGATTTCCTCTAAAATCTAAGCTAGCTCAGCTCAACGATTCCTCACAGGAATCCTGCTAACGATCCACAGGTTCTTCAGTATCCCCACCTGTGAAAACATGCACAAGGTGTGAACTTCACCTCCTCCAAGTGACCATGGTGTTATGACCAAGGCCTACACCTGAAGGTCCTAATCACGAGTTGGATTTTGGCTTCTCCGGATGCAAGGAGACCCTTGTCTCTCCAATCCCCGAAACCTGAAATGGGGTTAAGGCTCTCAACCCCTTTCCTTATCTTCACCCAGGTGACCACTACCCGGTGACCACACGCTTAATAGCCAAAGCGCTACCGGCTTTCGACAGTCGAGACTTCCACTTGCGAGTTCTCCACTCCTTGTCATTTGAAATGCTGAACCCCAAATCCTGATTGGGGATTTCGTCTCTGGTTAACCCCCAGACATTTTTGCTCATATGACCTCTGGCTAGGACTCAAGTCCCAATGCCCTTTTCTTTTTCATTTCAGGACTTCTCGATTCTTGTTGCAAGCGTTCCTTGCCTTTTGGAATGGCAAACCCTGAATCCTGATATAGGTCAACAGAGTGTTGACACCTTCCACGGTGGCGAGCATGTGCCACCTGTCAGCTCTCCTTGGCTGTTGTGTTTATGCCACTTGTCACCTCCATGTGACCCCTTCTCTGGGATGTGCCACCTGTCGTCTGCATGGCCCCTACATCTGGGATGTGACACCTATCCACACGGTCTCTTTTCGGTTTTCGAGACTTGAGTGAACAACCAACAACNNTTTCGGTTTTCGAGACTTGAGTGAACAACCAACAACTGTTCTCTTCCCTCGTCAAACCTCGAATCCAAAATTCGTGCCTTAGGTGAGATCGAGGGCTATAATCCTCCCTCGATACAATGGCTCACACTTGTGTCGCGATTTCGCTGACCGGGAATCCAAAATGCAAGGCTCAACCCTTGGTCGCTCCACTTCCTGATCCCCGATATGTGAGATCACATAGGAGATCAACAGTTCACACTGACCCTCGACTCTTGGGTGATGGGTTTCTCCAGCTGCTAACCCCCTTGCATCTTCTGTCAATTCTGACGTTCCTCACGACATCATGAGTTCTCCATGGAGAATATCAACCATCCGTCTCTTCCTCTGAACACTCCTTCATCTCTGAGATTTTTCCCAATACTTGGACCTCGAGGGGTCTCGGCTTATTGTTCCTTTCTGTTTGAATCTATGCGCAAAGTCACTATTCCTCTTGAGCTTAAGAACTTGAAACAAGTTCATGCCTCTGCACACTTCTTGTACTTAATGAGCCTGCAGACGACTGTCTTCAACACTTCATCTGAGTATTGGCCTAGTGCACTCCTTGCATAGGTCTTTGTCCTCCTTGGGTTCTCACCGAACTCGAAATAGAGTTCTCCTCAATGCATCTTGTGCATTTTCTCAATGCCCTCCTGGCAGAGACTTTACAAAATTCATGACAATTCTACTTCTCCTCTTTGTGCTCTCCTCTACATAGTTTCTCCTTCAAGGTGTTTGAAAAACTTGAGGCTTCCTTCTTGAGTCAATGACTTCAGCTGGTGTACCCTCCTGGCATGTCTTTGTCTGAAATTTCACAGAATTCATAAGTGCAGTCCTGCATTGGTTTTCAGAGACCGTAGTACTTTGTCATGCACTCTTGCATGAAACCACAAAGAAACCAAACCTGAAAAATCAAAGAACTCAAAAGACAACGACTTCTGTCTGTAACCTGCAAATGAAAACTAACACACATCTACAACATATCATAAACACATAAAGACATTCAGAATGCATAATCACACAAAGATTCAAATGTAGGAAAAACGGTTCTTTGTATTAATCTCAGAATGCTTGTACAAAGGTTACAAAAGCTCAGACTGCAATAGAGTCATGGATTCTTCTCTTCTCTACCTATTCCCTGTTCTACCTCTTCTCTATTTCCTCTTACTCTTACTCTTACCCTCTCCTAAAAAGAAAACAAAGATCTTTTTACAAAAGGGGGATCCTCGAGCTTTTCCCTCCATCTCACCAACTCTCATTATTTTACATTCAATTACATTGAATGGTTGTCTAGTATGAATTGGATCTAGATCTCAGCCTTACAACCATTTAAGGAAACCTTTATCTAAAGCCTACGTACATGCATGGATTTTGTCTCTTCGGCCTTAAAAACATTTAATTACATTTCAAAATTTGAAAAATGAGAGGGTTGTGCCTCTCTCCTTCCATTTAATGTGTGCTTGATGTGCTGGCTGGCTGGCGCATAGCTGGCTTGGAGTGATGATCCTGCATCATCTAACCCCATAGAACAGGCCGATGGTCCACCCAGAAATCCAAGGAGACCATAAATTCCACATATTAGACAAAGAGAGCAAAGGAATCAGGGGAACCAAGAAAATCAAGCAGATCAGGCAAATCAGGGAAATTAAGGAAATCAAGGAGATCAAAAAATAAGGCCTTCTTTTCAAAATAATTATATAGATGAAAATTATGATGGATATTTTGAAGACAACATGAACTTCTATGATGATAAAGAAACATAAGTGTTTTTGAATAAAGAATAACATGACCAGTTCATGGATGCAAGTGAGATATTTTTGCAAGATGAAGATGAAAGGGTATCAGTAGAAAGGAAATATTACAAGACATGATTGAAAAACTCCATCATGCAATTACAAAAACAATATAACCTTCGAAATCAAAAGGTACCCCTAAACCCTCCAAAAGGAAACCCTCCAAAGGGAAATCCCACCAAAGAATCTCAGGGTAACATACCTTCTGCAAGTCAACCCAAAAAAGATTCAACTGCAAAGGACTCTACTGGGAAGGATTATGATGCAAAGGGTACCGTGGAAAAGGGAAATAAGAAAGAAGAACCCCAGAAGAAAATATTAGAAGCAAGGAAAAAAACGATCACCAAAGAGGTAGAGAATACGTCATCCTATTTTAATTTTGAAAGTGAGATGGATAAAATCAAAATTGATGTACCATTTAATGAATTAATCAAGAATAGTGAGTACATAAATCGGATCATCAGGATGCTTAAGATGGGGCAAACCTCTGATACCCTGAACGTACAAGATGATCACCCAACCATCTTATTTGGACCAAGAGTAGAATAAATTCATGAAAATGAAGAAGTGCCTCCTTTTTATGTTAGTTTGAAAATCCACGACATGAATCTACACAATTCCATGTTGGATTCAGGAGCATCTCAAAACTTGATGCCCAAAGTGGCCATGGACCAATTGGGTCTTGATGTCACAAGACCTTAGAAATATCTATTCTCTTTCTATTCAAGAAAGGTGAAATGCCTTGGCCCGATCAAGGATTTGGTGGTGTCTTTGGCACAAATCCCCGTAAATAATATGGTGATGGACGTAGTGGTCGATGATATGCATCCAAAATTTGGTATGTTGTTTTCTAGGTCATGGGCTGCAAAATTAAAAGGAACCCTCCAGATGGACATGTCATATGCCACTATTCATGTCTTTGGTCAAGAAAAAATATTGTATAGAGAGTTTTTTCTTAAATACATGTTCAAAAACAAATCACATCCTAGAAATAATCCTATCTATTCAGTGGAAACTAAATTGGGATCTTCTATTTTCTTCAATGACCTGTGCTCCGAAGAAGAGGAAACAAAAATCATTATGGCTAACAAAGACAAGCCTGACCAGTAGATAGAAGAATTTTCAGAACAACAAGATGATGAGGAGGATCAGATATGAAAAATGAATTTCGATGGGGCTACATGCAGAGAGGGAGTTGGAGCTGGCATATGGATCAATCATCCCAAAGGAGACTCCAAATCATGTTTTTATAAGCTTGTTTTTGAATGCACAAATAACATGGCTCAATATGAAACATTGATATTGGGGTTGAAAGTTTTGGAAGAATTGAATGCCAAATGAATTTTTGTACATAGAGACTCTAAGCTAATTATAAATCAAATCAAAGTCATATACCAAGAAAAACAACCCATATTGAGAGCTTATAGAAATCTGGTACTAGACCTCCTCTAGAAGTTTCCAGAATATAATCTTTCATCAATTCCAAGAGAATAGAATCAGGTTGTTAATGCCTTGGATACTTCAACAACAGTTTTCAAAGTTCTGATTTTCCCCCAAAAAAGATACAAGGTTGAGGTCAAGTACAGTCTAGCAGTACTAGATAATTTGAAGCACTGGCAAGTTTTTGAGGATGACAAATAGATAGAAAGTTTCCTCAAAATGGAGAATGAGTTCGAGAATTTAAACATTGATGGTGAATACTCTGACGATGAGGTGGATGCAACTTCTTTCACAAAAGAAGGATATTTTGACAACCAGATTGCTGGCAGAGATATCATTCATCTAAAGAGTAACATCATCCCCAAAGGTTTGGTCCCATTGGAATTTTTTTTTGATAACATTGATGTGGCAAGAAGTCTGAAGATCACAGTAAATGAAGGGGATGTGGAATACTGCAATATTGGGACTCTATAAGATACAAATATAGTGAATCTGTCCAGATAGCTCAACCCTAAAGTGAAAGAGAGGTATGCCAAATTAATGAAAGAATTCCCTGATGTTTTTTCTTGGAGTTGTGATGAACTGAAAGTTTATGATACCAGTATAATCC
Organism: Picea abies; assembly: GCA_900067695.1. NCBI lineage: Eukaryota > Viridiplantae > Streptophyta > Pinopsida > Pinales > Pinaceae > Picea > Picea abies. Next base: position 29,107 of record CBVK0100043846.1, read on the forward strand.
AACATGTCATCCCAATCAAATAAGATCACAAGCAATTCAAACAAAAATTAAGAAGGATAAAACCTTTGTTGTTACCATTGATAGAAAAAGAAGTAAAGAAATTGTTTGAGGCCAAAATCATAGTGTCCCTGAGGTTTTCCAAATGGGTGGAAAATCTGGTGCCAGTTCAGACAAAGAGAGGAGAAATCAGGTTGTGTGTGGATTTCAAGAATTTGAACAAAGTATCTGTAAAGGATCATTACTCATTACCTAAGATGGATCATATTTTACATAAAGTAGTGGGTTCTCAGAAGATGTCAATGTTAGATGGATTCTCAGGATACAATCAGATTATGGTGCACCTTGACAATCAGGAAAAGACGACATTTACTACACCATGGGGTACATATATGTATGCTAATATGAATTTTGGGCTTATTAATGTAGGGGAAACGTTTCAAAGAGATATGGACATAGATTTTTCTGATGAAAAAGAAAAATTCATTGTTATCTACCTTGATGACATCATTGTGTATTCTGCCTCATATGAAGAACACCTAAAACATCTCAGAAGGGCGTTTCAAAAATGCAGGAAGTTCGATATCTCTTTGAATCCTAAAAAGAAAAATTTCACCATGGAAGAAGGAAATATGTTGGGTCACATCATTTCAAAAGAAGGGATAAAGGTAGACCCCACCAGAGTTGAGGGGATCTTGAAAATTTGCATACCCAGAAGCAAAAAGGAGGTGCAATCTTTCCTAGGAAAAGTGAATTTTCTGAGAAGGTTTATCTCAAATTTGTCTGAAATCATAAAACACATCACAAACATGCTCAGAAAGGGAAATGAAAAAAAGTGGATTCCTAAACAAAGAAAATCCTTTGAAGACATCAAAGTGGCATTGAACAAGGGTCCAATACTTGCAAGTCCTAATTTTGAAAAGGATTTCATACTATTATCTTTTTCCTCAGAACACACAATTGCAGGTGTGCTACTCTAGAAAGATGACCAAAATTTTGAGAAGCCCATAGCATACTACAACAAGACATTAAGAGATGTGCCCTTGAAATATGACATAATGGAAAAACAAGCATATGCCCTGGTCAAAGCCTTGAAATAATTTAGAGTTTACATCCTACATTCCCACACCACTGCTTATGTGCCCAATAGATCAGTAAAGGACATCTTGACTCAGCCTGATCCAGAAGGAAAGAGGGGAAAATGGATTGTAGTACTATTAGAATATGATCTTGAGATCAAACCCACGAAGTTGATCAAAGGACAAGGGATTGCTAAGTTGATGGAACAGAGAAACTTTGAACTCTTGGGAATAAACTTCATTGCAGACTTGTCAGACAATACAACAAAAGAATAAAAGGCGACTCCACAAATATCCCAAAAATTTCTTGACTCTACATGGTATGAATATATCATCTTCGTGCTGAAAAATTTGTAGGCTCCTCCTTAATTTAGTAAGACAAAAGCTAGATTCTTGAAATTGAAGGCAACACAATTTTGTATAGTAAATGAATTGCTATATTGGAAAGATCCAGGAGGGATT
>CBVK0100043847.1:0-23139 GCA_900067695.1 Picea abies
AAAGTTATTTAAGGAAGATTATCTAAAATCTAAAGAAGAATACAATTAAAACAATTTCATAAACATAGATGAAACACATAACAACATCCATTTCATATCTTTATAGATTGGAAGAGAGCAATGAAACTGAATAAATGAATAAAGTAGGAGGAATGACTCTTTTTTATGAAAAATAGGTTCAGGGTAACACTACAACCAAGGAGAACACATAAATGCATTGCAATATTCTTATGATAAGATTATGTTATAAGAAAATAAATACTAACAATGATAAGATTTCATTGTATGTTAACAATTATTTTACTCTTATCATGTGCAACAACAAAATTAAGTAATACTTTTCATCCTAGAGAATGATTGTATATAGTAATTAATTACTATGAATGCCTCTCTTTTTCAACAAAAGGAAAGAAAAAATAAAATAACTCAAAAAAAATCTAATTCAAAATTAGTATTTAAAATATACAATTAAATTAATTCAGTAATATTTTTTACCCTAAAAAATTATCATATATCTAGTAATTAATTATTAAATTATCATATATCTAGTAATTAATTATTATGATTATTATGAAAGAAAAGAAAAAAAATCTAACAAATCAAAAGAAATCTAATATAAAGTTAGTCTTTAAATCTTTAACAAAAATATTATTAAATTAAATTTTATTTTCAAATAATTAACTAATTTTTAATAATTATCTCTCAAAAAAATTTCAGTAAAAACAATATTAGTGAATTAAAAAATAACATTTTCTTTTAAAATTTATATATATATATATGTATGTGTGTGTGTGGCGGGGGAGGGGGGGATTTCAATAATGTTTGGTGGTGTTTAGCATAATTTAACATTAACAATTCTTATAAATAGTATTGTTAAGTGAAATGTGACATATATTATTAGGAGTTGTCCCATTTTAATATGACTATGATTAAATATTTTTTCACATTTAATATATAATTATCGAGATGAACACCTTCTAAATCGTATATCATAATATTTCATTCATCTACTCAATTTCAAATAACTTAGATAAAAATTGATGTAAGAATATTATATTTTTTATATGAAGAGTACATGGAATAACAATGGGAGGTGACAAATAAATGAAAAGAATGTTTAAATGTATCATCCATGGACATCCTATCTAAAAATGTTAGGTTTCAACATATCTAAGCATATATTATATGTAATATATGTTAAATTAAAAACAAAATTATGATAAGTGTACATAATCATTTCAACATTTTTATGTAATATTTGCTATGTTGATATATCTCTCTAATAACTATAGATAATCATTTCAATATTTTTATGCAATATTTATTATGTTGATATATTTGTAGAATTTTGAAAGCAATAAATGACTATATAACAATAAAAATCAGAATAAATATTGAATAATTATTACAGATGATTTTTAATAAATTATTAAGTAATTATTAAGATCAATATTAAATCTAGGTTAATATTTAAGTTATGTTATAGGATCAACTTTCTATCAATTATCTAATTTTCATAATTCAATTTTGATTTTTTTTGGAGACTTCAAATTTAGCATGAACTATTGCAAGTTTATTATATAGATCATATAAATATATAAGTTCATTTTTTAATGAGTCTAATATGACAAAAGTAGTGTTTTTTTTGACATATTTTGGTTCATCCATAATTATTATTATTCTTTATTTTAGTAAATTATTATTTTTCATTAATTGAAATGTAGTTTTTTAAATTAAATCATTTTTTCATAGCTAAAGTGTCATATCATATCATCTGTTTCAAATGTAAAATAACAAAAAGTATATTGGAAATAAAGATATTATTGAGATAATACTTCAATAGGAACATGATGACTTACTTCTTAAAATATATAATTATGCTTTAAGGTACTTCGTGATGTTAAGTCACCCTTTCAAAACCCAAGGGGGAAAAAAATCCATCCATGTTAAGGGTTGGTGTGGCTTAGGGAGGGTGCGATCCCCGGGTGATTTTGATGGCTTAGTTGCCCCTAAGTCGCGGTTTCTCAAGCCACGGGAATAGAGCATATTGATTTCAGTGATGGTATTAAAAAAGAAATTTAGAGAAGTAGGAGAGTTGAAATAATTTCAACAATGATATAACACAAAACAATATGATGCATTTATTTTACAGATGGTCTAATGAAAAATGATTTAGAGCAATTTAAACAATGAGATGAATTGATTTTAGTGATGATACAATGATAAATGATTTTGAGACAATTAGTTTCATTGATTTCAATAATGACATAATGCAAAACAATATGCATTGATTTAAGTGATGATGCAATGAAAAATAATTTACAATATGCATTGATTTCACTGTAAAATGATTCATCTTGTATATTGATTTCAACTAGTAGTGCAAATTATCAAGTGAAATGACTTTAACAATAGCACAATGCAAATTATGAAGTAATTTATGGCTTTCACAATAACACAATGAAAATCAATTTCAAAACACATATTATAAGTTTAAATCATATACTTTGTTTTCTTGGGTGTGATTTATGTATTAGTATTTTTACATTAAAACCATTATAATATTAAGATATATAGTGATCATTGACATATACAATGCATCAAAATCATGCAATAAAATGTAAATATAATTAGGAGGGAACATATAAAGTTGGAGAAATAAACTATTAATATTGGAAACCTAAAGAAACGAAGTATGATTTTTATTACAATATTATATATCTTGAGTGAAATGTTTGAATGGTCTTCCAAATCAACTTTCTTTCGCATCTTATTCATATGAAAAGATGAGAAAACTAACACATGTGGGTAAAAGAAAAGATGAAGAAGACATATTGAGATTGCTCACTACATAATCTCTTTATTATTTATTATAGTGGTATTATTACTTTCTCACTATTCACCTTCTTCATCATTGAACATTACATTGTTACTTTATTACTCTTCACCTCAATTGTCATGTAATTTTTGTAGTAAATTAAAAATGATAGTAAATTTCAAAGAATCAAATTCATCTAAAACATATACATATTGATGATGATTTAAAGTTTTCATGCAATTGCTCCTCACAGGAACTAACATAGATCCATCTTAAATCCAGATCCAGCATACACCCACACAGATCAAATCTTTAGAGAAGAAAACATCTCCTCAAGTTTTGCACTCTAAAAAAATATTTGTACCCATAGAGATTTGATCCTTTTCTATGGAGATAGATTAATATGATCTATATTATTTATATTAATAACCTAAAAATATTAAACAAATTACATTGAGTATATCTAAAGTGGGCCTAATGGTTAAGAACATGTCCTTCCTCCTAAGAGATCTCAAGTTCAAACCCAGAGTGGGGTAGGGGTAGGGTATGTATACCTCTGTAGACTTTATAAATCAAAACTGTTGGGTGGAGAGGGTCTCATACACCAATTTGGTAATAGTATAGGGTCAAATTCATCCTTAGCAATTCTAAAAAGATGCTTGAGGGTTTTATGTGGTTTAAAAAGAGTTTTGAGATTCTTTTTAGCTAATATCTTAGAAATATAATTAGTAACTCCATTGATGTAGGGAAAAGAGACAAGAGCTAAAGGAAGGGTAGAGGGAGGGGGCTTTTTGGTTATGGAGTGAAGGGTTGAGTGAAAGGCTTTGTTTATTTGGGAGGTGGAGTATGGGCTTTTTGGTTATGGAGTGAAGGGTTGAGTGAAAGGCTTTGTTTATTTGGGAGGTGGAGTATCGATTGAATTTGAGGGCATTGGTGAGGTGGGATTTTTCTTTATCAAGAAATGGATCGAGTGATTAGAGTTTTAAGAGTGACATATTTATGGGCTAGGTGGTGGTGAGAATGGGCATGAAGGCATCTATTAGTGTGTGTGTTTTTTTTTAAAACTTGGTGGGTGAGTGTACCATTGAGTTGATGAGAGATGAGAACATCCAAAAAAGGATGAGAGTTTTTATGGTGGACTTCCATAGTAAATTGAATGTAGGGAGAGAAGATGTTAAGGTGGAAAAAGAAAGAGTTTAGAGAAGAATGTCCATAAGGCCACATGACAAAGGTATCGTCAACAAACCGAACCCAACACTTGGGTTTTAATGGAAGTTGTTTAAGGATAAGAATTCAAAATGTTCCATAAAAATGTTGGAAAATTGAGGGGATAAGGAGGATCGCATGGTTGTACCTGGAGGCAAAACTACTGAGTGTTACTCCATAATCTGAATAATAAGACAACGGATGCCTATGCTTGGTGTACATAGCCCAATCCATGTGTTCCTTGTATGTGTGATTATTAATTATCATTATGAATTGTGTTTTCAGCGTTTGCAGTCCTAACATTAATAACTACTACCACCACAAAAATCTTAAAACGCTAATAATTTCTAATAATTTCGTATCTTAATTTCATTTCCAATTATTTTAAATAACTTTAAAAAAAAATTCATAATACCTTTACACTACTGCTTTGAAATGTATCAGCTCTGTTCTGCACCTCATAAAATCTACCGTGACTTGCCTTAAATGCAGTCAATCAATTGCACGGATCAAAGGGAGCATACGCGAGTGAATCGTTAACATTAGACGAGTAACTATAATCATTTTAATGGGCTGTGGGTGCAAACAATGATGTGCCTCGATCATTCCAAAACAGATGCAGTAATCACGAATCAGACGCATATCGGTAGTGTGGTGGGCGAAGGTTGCCTTTCAAATTCACAAGCTACACATTCAGCAGCGTTCAGAATCTGCGCCATAATCAGTGGGATGTAAATGAAAAAATCACGGTAGACATTAATTGCTCTATATTTACGTGGCGATTGCGAAAGAGAAATGCAGCAGTAAGTCCTGGATAAACCCACCATTTTCGGATATGGCAGGAATATGATTCGAAGTCATTGTTTTAATACGAACTTTTGACTGGTACATGAGTCGGTTAAAAATAAAATATCCAAAACATAGTTCATAAAATGAAACTGTGTCAGTGTAAAAATGATTACAAAATCCATGAGTAACTCAATGAATACTGGGATAAACCCACCATTTTCGGATATGGCAGGAATATGATTTGAGGTCGTTGTTTTAATAGGAACTTTGACTGGTACATGAGTCGGTTAAAAACAAAATATCCAAAACAACATAGTTCATAAAATGAAACTATCTTATTGGAAAAATGATTACAAAATCCATAAATATTAGGTCTTGTTCTTCTTGTCTTTTCCCCGTAAGCGAAAGTGCATCACTCCTTTGTTTACCATGGAGGAGAGGCAACTGTGAATGATTCTCGTGAATTGAACTCCTTATGTCATTTAGTGTCAGTCCTGAGACACGATACTGGAAGTCATTTAGTGTCAGTCCTGAGACACGATACTGGAAGTCATTTAGAGTTAGACATGGAAAAGTATGCCTCAACAGTCAGTCAAAAGCAGAATAGTCGTACCAGTACTAAGATGGTTCAGATCTGTCAATTTACTTGGAATTTAGGGATATAAATTTATATAAATCGCTAATTTTTGTTGTTCAAAATTTATTTTTGAATGTAAAAATGGATTCAGCATGCTGAAAAATTATTGAGACATCATTAAAATCTACAAATCTAACAATTTCTAATCATATTTTAGACAAATATCCTCGAAAAAAATCATCATTTCTTAAAACTAAGGTTGAACCTAAAATTTATAATGAGCTTATATGCCAATATTATCTTTTAATCTGATTATTTTCTGAACTATATGTCAACATTTTCTTTTAATCTTATTCTTTTTTGAACTGATAATTTTATTTCAACACATGGATCTAACCCTATTATTTCTAACATGTTATGCAGCATCCAGATTTGATACAGTTCAATGGCTTTATGTTAACATTAACCATAATGGTTTATTATAATAATCCAATATTTTTTGTTATCGCGAAATGACACCCTTATCACCCAGAAGATTAGAGACGCCATATCAAAGACCTGTCAAGAAACAAGAAACAATCAAATTGACAGAGGATGTAAACTGCACTATCGGTTAAAAAAAAGTTATGGGAAGGACCCATCTAGATCTAGTAATGATTCTTTACGTCAAATCTTGATATCTGAACAAAAGCAGTTTGTCATGTGACCATTGGTCGGGTCTGTTTATTCTACATCATAGTTATCAAGTTCAAATTATTAGAATTAGAAAAAAAAATAAAAATAAAAATTAAATATCTAAAAGATATATATCTTACAAATAACAAAACATATTAATCTTGATGATGAATCCGGGATATGACAAAAATGACATCAATTATGAATTATTAGGAAAATAACTTTAAAACAAAACATATTATTTTTTCAAAATTTTGGAAAATAACTTTGAAACAAAACATATTATTTTTTCAAAATTTTAAAAAATCTATATTGATAATCATACTCTTGGAAACCTAAAATCTCCTTAAAATTTTTCCTTACAATCATCTCCTTTGAAATAAGAATCACATCATCTTCATAGATGGATGTGAAAGATGATCCCACAAATAATATTAATACTCAAGTGAAATTGAACTAAATGCACTAAAGACAAAAAAAAAAACACTCCTACTATAAAACTTAAATAAAACTATGAATTCTATATAAAATTAAAACATATTTTTATTTTAAATTTACAATATAAACTACCACTTAAATATTCTTAAAATATTTTTCCACTAATACTTCTGGTGGATGCTTTTGCTGCTTTTTGGGTGTATTCTTACTACAAACATAGCATTCTTAACATAAGAAACAAAGCATTTATGGGTTGATTGAGATTTTATGATTGTTGGTTGATTGAGCGTTCTTACCAAAATACATTTGCCATTCAATCGGTTGATTGATTGAGTTTTGTAACTGTTGGTTCATTGAGTTTTGTGGCATCTGAAGCTCAAAGTCTCCGCCTTAAAATGCCAGTCATGATCGTTACAGTTTCACTGAAGAAATTACCACAATTTGAGTAAAAGTTTGCAATTTTTAAAATATAAAATATGTGCTGAACTAAAAAAAAACTTCAAATTGACGTATCAATACGCTAACCGAATTGAATGAACAAATTTTTGAATTTTTTGAGCCAATAAAACCAAATTTGGTATCTATGCTCTACATCTGCCCACGAACAATGCCTTCCCCTTCCCATGTGTACTTACACGGAAGTATAAGACATTGGGTAAGCTTTTTATTGGTGTTTCTATAACCAACATTCATTTTATTTATATTCATATGACTGCATGTTAATTATGTGCCGGACTTATTCTTCACGAAATGATACATCATAAACCAAAATAAACACATTGATGACCAATTGTAGGATTCATGAGGATGATTCTCTTAGTGTTCAATATTGGGTGGAAAGAGGTGATCTATTCTTATTAAATTAGGATCTTTTCACCCTAGGCATAATAACAAGGTGATAAGTAGGATGTGTTATCGCACAATCTGTACATGCCTAAAGCTTAAAGGAAAGTAGGTTGAGATTGGTGTAACATAAGGGTAATCATGTCACTGTTACCCCAACAAGATACCCTTTTCTATTTAGAAGGAAAAACCTTCTCGAAGGGAGACGCCCCTAGACCTAGTGGGTTGATGAAGGGAAATAAATGATAAGTAAACTACCCCTCTCTCTAGGTCACTCAAGTCAAGTTTAAGTCGTAAGGATGAAGAAAAATAAATATAAAGTGTACCTTCCACTTACCAATACAACAAGTGTTAAAGACAATAACAAATGATAATGATGCTTCAACAAGACAGTAAACTTGTGAATATATGTTGGTTGTCTATGTATGCAACAAATGACAAGTAGATGATCCAAATTTTATGAGCAGAACAAAATGACTATAGATTATTAACAGGTGCTTAACACAAAATAACATACATACAGTAAAAGTAGTTTTCTATTCAATAAGGAAATAAGTTGAAACTGTAAAATGCAGTGGAAACAAGCTTGTTGGAATGGTGACGTCTTATCTCTGAGAAGAGATGTGACGGTTGCGCTCATTCGTAAAAAGATCATTACAATGAGGCTCTGAAGGATTTTTTACAATAAACAAGAATGTCAAAAAACCTTTACATCCAAAAACCTAACCCTAGGAGATGAAGTGTCAAAATTCATGTGGGCCCCATTTGGGTAAGTTAATACATCAACTTCCCGGGGTTGTAACTTTTGCATACGATTTCTGTTTTGGGCGTATGATAGCTCGTTGGAAAGGTATCGTCGAGGAGATTCATTTTGGGGGAAATGTCAAAGGAATTTTCATATTTTTCACCGTTTTCCCAAAAAACATCGTTTAGGAACTCAAAAATGGCGTCGGAAGTTTAAAACTACTAAGAATAGTAAATTACCAAAATTGCCAAAAAAATGTTTTGAGCTAGTTGGAAAACGTGGGTGGCCACCGATATCCACCTGGATCAATCCTCCATATTTGGGAAGAAATGGTCTCCATTACATTGATTTCCTAATCAGATGAGGAAATTTCTCCTGAATTTGGCCCCGGGTGAGCCACTTGCCTTAGTGCAGGAGTTGCCCTGCTTTGAGGACTTGATAAAGTTGGATCCTTTGCTGTCGAGTTCCCTTGATATGTGTGTCCATAATCTGATAATTGGAGGTCTTTTGTATGCAGTTGTGGTTGATCTCTATTGGTGTCAGTTGTTCTGCTACTTCGGAGGTGTCCAATAATAGTGGGAAATAAGGGCAAAAGAGATCCATGTTGAACATTGGGTGCAAGACAAGGAAAGGAGGAATGTTGAGCTCAAAATAATTATCCCCCATGACCTTGGTGATGATGTATGGCCCATAACGGAGTGGGCGAAGCTTTCGATGGGGTCATGTATGTGATGTCCCGTCCCCAAGATTAGGCCAGTAGGGAGTGACTTAGTAGTCTATAGGTTCCCGTAGACTATAGTCAGGCACAAACAGGGAACCAGATGGGGAAATAAGGAGGAGTTAAGGCTAAATGATAAATTAAGCCAAAATACTTAGGAAAAGTCACTTAATCCTAAGTCAACGGAGAATTAGAATGAAAAGGTGATAAGGGGGCGACTTAATTGACAATTAAATCACTTAGGAGGAAAGGTGCTTAGGTTAAGTGATGTCAACGAAGAATTAGGTCAGGAAAGATATAAAGAGAGGAATTTGACCTAATTCCTCATTATGCATTGTTATGATTTGATGTTGAGACTTCCGAGAGGAGGAGGAGAGCCAACCTTACTGTTTTGTGGATTTCTGGAGGAAACCACCACCACTGATCGATTTCGGTGTTGAGAGACACACCCTAGCCCATCGGAGATACCATCCAGGTATTTCACCGTTCATTTTAGGAGATTTTATTGTGGAGGGCACAACTCAGCCAAGGAGGGCGCAAGTCATTTTGAGGGTTTAGATATCTGTAGTAGACCATTGTCCCGATTGCAGATTCATTCCGACCCAGTAGAGATCCAACCAGGGTGCTTCCATTGAGCCATTCATCATCAGATTTTGATAGTGGAATCTTGTAGATCGATCCATCCAACCATTTTGGGCGCAGTCATTCCAGATAGACATTTGGCATTGCATGCAGGTGTTCCCTATCAGATCCGACCAAACCCTTCCGACCCATTCCATCATTGGACGAGACGATCATTTTGAGCTATATAGTAGCCGATTCCAACGGTGGAATCCTTTGGGGCGTATCCAGTGCCCAAGGAGGGGTGAAAACCCCCCAGGGGTCCAGATCCAGTGCCGTAGAGGTCTGATCTGAGTTCCGACAGACAGTTATTCCAGTGTAGAGGCCAGGGCGCATTGATTGGAGCAGTTTCGAGCCCATTCTGATGGTGGATTCTTTAGATCGAGTTTTCCAGCTGGTAGCGGTTACCGTGTTTCTCCGAGATCGCTCATTTTTGCCTATCTATCCATGCATGCAGTAGATATGTTGTCTTCTGACGGTCACAGATATTTCTTTTGTTATTTGATTGTATTCCAGTACAGATCCAGGAGATTTGACTGACGTCTAGACTCTATATTTTCAGTAGGCTATTTGTATTTCCATGCATGAACAATTATTATTCATGATATTGAGCAATTGACATTCTATACTCTTGCATGCGTCTTTATATGATTGTTAAACCTTCATTATGCAACATGCACATGTAATAACCAACATGAAACCACAATAACCAACATGCAAACACAATAACTGAAGAACATCTCAATCACACAGTTAAAACGCATCCAAAAACCCCCAGTGTATCAGATCTGTACGCCAGAGCAATAGAACAGTAGGAAATATCTTGATCACCCGGATCAGGGATATTTCATTGTAAGGCATTCTTTCTGCAAGTGAAACCAAACTTTGTCGCCCACCTGAAACTTATGTAGCACCCGATGTTGATCATGGTGTTGCTTGTACTTGTCATTGGAATTATGTAGGATATCCTGAACCTATTAGAGGATGTGTTGGATCCACTTAATGAACTAGGTGGCTTTGTCAGCTGCAATTGGAGCAGGAGATGAGTCAGTCGAGGTGACGTTAGGGGGAAGTGCAACATCTATGGGACCTAATGGTTGGAATCCCAACCTCGCCTAAAAGGGGTTGCGGCTAGTTGAGTTATGAAGGGCTTGGTTGTAGCTATGTTGGACATATGGAAGGATCTCATCCCATGTGCGAGGGTGCTTTGAATTATACATGCAAAAGATATGCACAATCATTCGATTTACGAACTCAGTTTGGCCATTTGTCTGGGGGTGGAAGGCTGTCAATTGGTAAGCTTGGTGTCTAGCAGTGACCAGAGGCTCGACCAAAATGTGTTGAGAAATCAAATATTATAAAACAATGGTTTGTTGGATTCCAAAATGTACCCAGACTCATTCAAAGAATATCTTGGCAGTGGCCTCTACTGTAATGTTCTTCTTACAGGCAACCAAAATCTCCATCTCAGAAAAGCGATCAACAACCACAAAAACACAGTCATATCCCCGCTTGGTGGACTGGAGGCCCGACATGTAGTTCATTGAGATGGATTCCCATGGCCTGTCAGGAGTAGGAAGAGGGGTGTACATGCCATGCTTTTGAGTGGTCAGTTTGGCAATAGCGCAGGCAGTGTAGGACCTGATATACTTGCTGACCTCCTATCGAAGTTTTGGCCAATAGAAATGTGTTTGTAGCGTCACCACTTTCTTTTCGATGCCAAAGTGTCCTGCCACCCGAATGTAGTGGGATTCCCAGATCATCTTCGCTCACTTGCTTTATGGAACACATATATGGCCCAGATGACACAACAACCCATCTTGAAGATGAAAATTATCGACAACTACATTTTCACCCAACATTTGGTAGGTGGTGGCAAAGTTTCGATCTGTCTCATAGAGTTGGGGGTATCCATAGGTCTCATGGTCACAAGAGTCTATCACCGTGGTGAGTGTCGCGAGTGGCGGTGTGCTGAGGCAATCAACGACGCGATTGGTGCTTCCTGTTTTATACTTGCTGTTGAGGTGGAATTGCTACAAGTATGTGGACCACTTTTGATGGTGATCATTCTATAATTTTCCTTGTGTCTACATGAACTGCAGTGGCTTATGATCAGTGTGGATGATTGTCCCCTTCCCAAGAATGTAATGTCTCCACTGGCGAAAGGATCACACAAAGGAGTACATTTATTTGTCGTAAGTAGGGTACTTATAGACAACATCTGATAATGTCTCACTATGATAGGCCACGAGGTGGTTGTGCTGAGTGAGAATGGCAACCATAGCATAGTTTGAAGAATTTGTCTCAATCTTAAAGGGTTTTTGCAGGTCAGGTAGTGAAAGTACTGGGGCTGAGCACAAGTGTTGCATCAAATCATCGAACGCTTATTGTTGGGACCAGCCCCACGCATATTTCTCCTTAGCGCCATTCCTATTTATTTGGCTGAGGGCCCATGCAATATGGGAGAATACCAACATGAACCTACAGTAGAAATTGGCAAGGTCCAAGAAGATCCGAAGCTCAGTGAGTGTGGTTAGGGCTGGCCAGTCACAAATGACTTGGATCTTGGATGGATCCACATGTAAGACACGTTGATCAATGATATAGCCCAAGTAATGGACCCTGTCCATGTCTAAGGAGCATTTTTCCAAGTTGGCGTATAGCTTGTGCTGCCACAGGGTTTGCAAAACATGTTTAATATGTTGCAAGTGTTCGACCCAAGTCTTGTTGTAAATGAGAATGCCATCCAGATACACCACTACAAAATTATTGGTGAATGGTCACAGGATATCATCTATCATCCTCATGAAATTGGTTGGAGCATTTGTCAAACTAAAGGGCATGACCAACCATTCAAAAAGGCCTTCCTTTAACTTGAAGGTGATCTTCCATACAGTTGTCTATTTTATAGGGACCTGGTGGTAGCCAGAATTCATATCAATCTTACTAAAGTATTTCTCCCGCCGTGAGTTGATAAAGGAGTTCACCGATTCATGGAATCGGGTACCGGTTTCTGACTGTGATTTTATTCAAAGCCCGGTAATCAATGCAGAGTCACTAGGTTCTATCTTTCTTCTATACCAACATGATTGGGCTCTCGTAAGGTGATGAGCTGGGATGGATGTGCCCCTTGTGGAGCAGTTATTGAATTTGTTGTTTGATCTCCTCATTCTCTAACAGAGAGCGATGATAGACTGGCCCATTGGGCAATAGTGCATCAGGGGTTATATTGATGGGGTGCTTGACTTGGAAGTGTAGAGGTACCTCGATAGGTGAGGAGAAGATATTCGAGTATTCTTCCATGACCTTATCTACTTGCTTCTCCTGTGTGGAGAGGTTGGTCACAGAGATCCTGGATGTCGTTGTGATCTTTCTCTTATTCTAAGAGCGAATCATGAAGAAGACAAACTTCCCCATCTGAGAGCTCACCTTCCTACATTGCTTAGCAGAGATCAAGGAAATAACACTAGGTGGGACTACCTCGGGTATCCTGTACAAATTCCTGTTTAAGGTAATAATAACTCTACAAGGCCTAGACTCATATACAATATGACGTTTCCATAACTAAGGTTGGCAAAAAAGAACAACAAAAAATTCAAGAGGAGAAAAATCACACAATACCTCATCTTTGAAGGGCTTGATGTTGTACGATAGTCGACATTGTTGGTTGAAACGAAGATCGATTCCTTGGTAGAGCCATCCAATGGTGTAGGGTTGTGGGTGCGGCATTGTCAGTAGGGCCAGCCGCTTGAGGACCTCTACTGAGATGAGGTTATTTTAGCTACCTCTATCAACGATGAAGTGCAACAGGGTGCCTTTTACCCACATCTTTGAATGGAAGATGTGCTCTCCTTCTTCTGGCTCGTCTAGTTCACCAGGTCTATCTTGGTGGTAGAAATGGTGGCACTAGATTCTCCATCAATGATCTGTCTTTCCCTTTCTGGTTCTGGCTTAGATTTAGAACCCACATCTGATTCAAAGTATTTTACTTCGACCAACAACGACTGCTTTGAGCGGCAGTCAGCAGTGTTATGACAAGGGCTCTTATGGAAGTCGCACCACTTCCCGGTATCTTTCTTTGTCTTTCTGGTGTCCTTCTTTTCTTACGTCTTGGACTGGTTGTCCTGATACTATCCATATTTTCTCTATGGGTTGGGGCCACCCTTTCCTGGCTTTTACTGTGAGGGGTTCCTAGGCCCAAATTGTTTTGTCTTTTGTTTGAGCTTCTACTCAATTTTGACGACATATTGGTAGGTGGCGCCTAAGGATGAGATGTCCATAAATTCCATTTCGGTCTGGATGTATCTATGCAGAGCACCAGATGTCTCTCCGAATCTTTGATACCCAACTTGGTACGTAGTTATGGAAGATATTTGTGAAATCTGTCACTATTTGGTCTCTTTCTTGCCGCAGTGTGGTCCATTTGGTATACAAGTCATCATAACTTCGGACAGGGTAGTATTGTTCCTTAATAACATCCCTGAAGGATTCCCAAGTGGTCATGACTGTAAATAATGAAGGTTCCTCTATTTCCTTTTTCTCACAGAAAGTTTCCCACCAATCTTTAACATGGGGAATGACTTTGAGGAGCACAAAAGTAATCATTTTTCTATTCAAAAAGTTATGGACAGAAAAATACCCTTCTAGTAGATTTAACCACTTGTCTACAATATTTGTGTCTATCTAACCTTCAAATATAGGAATATCGAAGTTTATTTGTACCTTGAAGGGCGCAACGCCTCTGCTCGAAGAAGATGCATCGCATGTTGGTAGGTGCCAAAGGATTTGCGCAAAACTATCTATCATCTCGTTCCTTTGTTGTGTGAGGGTTTCCTCAATCAACATTTTGAAAGGATCTCCTCTCCCATCAACTTTATTTTCTCCTGCCATGATAGGTAACTTGGACGTGCAAGATCTTTTGTCCTCAAGAAAAACAAACTCGAGACCCAACTCTTTGTACTCCGACCTCGTTGGGGACATGCATTATGACGATAAGGAGAAGACCGCTTTGATACCACTGATCCATATTTTATGAGAAGAATGAAATGAATACAGATAATTAACAAGTGCTTAACACAAAATAACAGAGATATAGTAAAACTGGTTTTCTATTCAATAAGGAAATAAGCTGAAACTGTAAAATGCAGCGAAAACAAGCTTGTTGGAATGGTGGCGGCTTAACTCTAAGAAGAGATGTGATGGTTGTGCTCATTCACAAGAATATCATTACAATGAGGATCTAAAGGCCTTTTTACAATAACAGGAATGCCAAAAACCCTATACATCCAAAAGCCTAACCCTAGGAGATGAAGCGCCAAAAGTCATGTGGGCCCTATTTGGGTAAGTTAGTACATCAACTTCCCAAGGTCGTAACTTTTTCATACGATTTTCGTTTTAGGCGTATGATAGCCCGTTGGAAAGGTATCGTCGAGGATATTAATTTTGGGGGAAACAATGTAGAAACTTCCATATTTCTCACCTTTTTCACAAAAAACATCGTTTAGGTCCTCAAAATGTCTTTAGAAGTGAAAAACTGCTAAAAATAGTAAATTGCCAGAAAAATCTTTTGAGCCTATTGGAAAAGGTGGGTGGCCACCGATATCCACCTGGATTAGTAGATGATTTTGATAAGTAAATGATAACAATTGAAAATTTGTATCAATAAGAACACACTTATGTGGACAATGTGAACAAGCATTTAAATCATCAATGATAATACTTTGTCTTTATGTGAGTAGTCTAAATATATCAACCAACAATTGGATTTAAATAGGCTTTATAAGTTAAATGTAACATCGGTAAAATAGAAGTAATGACAACAACAAAAAATATTCAGAAATGTAATCTGCTAAGGAAATTAAACAAACACTTGAGCATATATTGATAGTAACTTGCCTTGTACAAATCTTGGGTTGTTCTAAGGTGTCTGGTAAGATGATATAGACTACAAAAAATGGTTATAATAGTGAATTATCAATAGTAATTAAGTGGATTTTAGTATCTCTAAGATAGGTTAGTTAACTAGTTAAAGTTAGTAGGGTAATCAAGTAGGAAACAGTTTGGAGTTTGAGATTGAAAATACTTGTCAAAGAGTGAGGTTTGACTAGTGCCTTTCTAAGGGTATTGGAGTCAAGTAGGAATCTTCCTTCAAGAATTCTAACAAGTGATTTTACACATAATCCAAGAGCGAGAAGACCTAGGAGGAGTAACAACTTAAGTCCTCCTAGGTTTGACCTTAAGAAGTGCGGAAGATATGGTGTAGGCACTTCTAGGCCCTAACACCTCCTTCTTCATGGATATTTATGGATGAAAAGTACTTTTCATAGTAAAAAAATATAAAACTCTGGAGAGATAGAACTTTAGGGCCCTAGGGTTTAAACTAGTTACTGGATCAATTCAACAAAGCTAGGCAAATGAAAAGAAAGAAAGTTAGCACTTTAAGTTTCTTACTTCAAGCATTGATCAAAACATGCAATTTCATAATCTTGTATGAGAAATAAAACCATAACCATAACCATTTACAATGAAAAAATAAAAATCTACTTACTTGCACCAAGAATAATCATGTAAAACCATGCAAGATTTCCACAAAAAATCATAAAATTTGTCCAAGTGCCAAAATCAAGCCTTAAAAGAGTAGTGCCCTCCTTATTTCGGCCAATAACCCTTAGCAGGGAGAAAATTTCAAACCTCCACTCTCCCAAGTGAGAGTTATGATGAAAATGAATGTCATTGAATGTTTATTTATACCAAAATTTGACCTTTAATTATTTTAGGTCAAAATATCAAGGCCGACCTAGCCAATTTACTACAAAATTACATTTTTACCAAAATAAATTCAATTTGCATCTATATAGGCCTCCAAAGGTGATGTCATTCCCTCCTAGGGTGACATTGGGCCTCAAGTGTGGGATGCTAGACAAAGGTGATGAAACATTGGGCCTCCAAAGGCCTTAAATTTGCCCACATGTGCCAATAGCCTCATGAATACCTCCAAGGTGAAAACCCCAACTGAAAAGTGACACCTAAGGCCATAGAGGTAACATCCAAGGCCTCCCAAGTCCAAATTTTAGGTGGGAGGACCATGATACCTTAGGTCTAGGTCTTCCACATTGCCTCCAAAGGCAACGTCCTTCCTTCCTCTGGTGCAAGATTTCAATCTCTTCTTACCCCTGGCTAGGATTTCAACATCCATGTGTGGGATTTGAGCCATGATGAAGATCTAAGCTAATCATTCCCTCATGTGTACCTAGCCATTGGGAAAGGTCCTACAGAAACAACAAGTACGCCCTCCATGGGTTTGTATGTCACAAGGATCATAACATGTAAATTACATCCAATAATTAAATTACCCAAACATGTGCATCAAACCCCCCTTAACCCCAAACAAATTATCAAAGATTTTATGAAATTCTACAAGTTGGTTTTGGAGAGGGTCTAAGGGTGTCTTACTAGAATAACCTCTTTTAAGTTTGAAGTGTTTCCTAGGTGGAATCTAGTCCAAGTCATGTATGTGTATGAGGTGGCATGGGGTAAATATTTGGAAATGGGGTGCATGTGATAATAGGGAAATGCAGAGTCTTACCTTTGGGTTCCTTTGTGGAGGGTGAGATGCAACTTGTCATGGATGCAATTGTTTCCTATCCCATTCATTTCCTTAGCCCAAAAATCAAAGTGTTTGGGATTACTTCAAAATGAACATGTGTGTATGCCTTGTCCTCACGAACCCAACGCACTTCGAAAGGGTTCAAACGAACATCAGATGAGTGAGATATCATGTTTTGTTCGATTTTCCAAACACGGAAAACAAATTGTTGACTGTATAGTCCGTACAGGTCATACAGCTAACGTGGAAGGTTTGTATAGCTGATGTGGCATGAATGTATGATGAGATGGAAAAGATGACATGGCAGGTGTTGAGTGGACAGTCGAGGGTCGACGTGGGAGAATCATTTTTGGACATGTGGCATGGTTGTTGGAAAATGGGGTGGTGCCATTTGGCTGAGGCATGGGTTGCCATGTAACACCCTATTATATGGAAAAATTTTATGGATTCCATGGGGATTGAACCCCAGAGCTCCCCCCATGGTGGAGCAACTCCTAATGTATGGGATACCACTAGCCCACGTGTTGTTGCTTGCTATATATATGTTTGAATATATATTTAAGTTTGATTATGTTGCATTGTGGGCATGGGTCCAGAATGGGGCTTAGCCCTAGCCCTCGGTTATGTGTGCCACCACCATATGACCGCCTCAACTTTGTGCACGAGGATTTTCCAATGGTACTTATCCACGCGCCTGAACACATGTCGTTCCCTCAACCAATTTTGTAACAGAGCCCAAAATTTGCGTTGGGATGTGGCCATGTGCCCCCCCATGTGCCCAACACCTTCGCCTTTGGGCGCCCTAATTCTGCTAACGGTGCGACAATTTGGCGCATTTTGTGGTGATCCCTGTGTGTGCTGGGTTTAGGCATGGATAATACCCAGAAGCCAGGTTACTCACACATGGAGTGTATTTTGGCGAACCAGAGACAACAAGCTTGAAGGAGGAAAATGGCAGGAGGCTTATATTCTTCATTTTTTGGCCAAATCAGGTGCCAAAAAATCCCAGCGAGTGGTTTTTGGATGTTCTGAATCCATTGGCACAATTTTCAAAGACATTTCGAGAATTCTATTGTAGGTTTTTCTACTTTGAAGTTTCAGGGAGCTTAAGGCCATCCTCAGATGAACCCAAGTCTATTTTTAGTGACTAAATCGTCATTATTGACTAATTGTTATGCTCTGAGCTCATTGGGATAGGTTTCAGAGGCATTTGAAGAATTTTACAAGTGTTTTTTTCCAAAAGGAAGTTCAGGGAAGCTCAAGGCCACCAGTAGAAGAGGTCATGCCCAGATGAGCCATGGTCTGCTTTCAGAGTTCTAATAGTCATTTTTGGGGTTTTTATGTATCCTGAACCCAATGGTACAATCAGTAAATCCATTGGGGTTGAGAAGCGGCTTGAAAAAGAATCTTTGACAAACTAATGCCAGAGAGCTTAGTCCATTAATGGAGGCTCAAGGATATGTAGACCAGTTGGGGGTGAACTCCTTTATCATGTTGTTATTGTTGTGAGTTTGTTGGTTATTATTTGTTGCAACTTATGTTAGTTATTGTATTTATTTAGATAACATATTTAACCTTATAAATAAACTCACATATAAACACCTAAAAGAAGCCTAAACTTGGCACATAAAACCTCTTGCACAACTAAGACATTGAGGAAGGTCCTGAAGTTTACTTTAATGGAGTAGAGAGTTCTTGCCTAGAAAAACAAGTCAGCCCCCTATTTTCAGATGAGGTGGTATTAGAGAAAGGTTTTTCTCATGTGATTGCCATTGATATCTAGAGATTTAGTTGTTGGTATTATTGTGCAAGTTTTGTGTTGAAGTTTGACAACTTGCAAGGATGGAGGAAGCTTCAAACAATAAGAGTTCTCATACATCTTCATTATCCAATCTCTTTGACAAAGAGACGTTGATTGAGTTTGTAACCATGAGATATATGGTGCAAAAGATGTTGGAAGATAGGAAGGAGAGCATTGTCCTTCAAGAGCAGTTGATGGCCATGAAAGAGGAGAAGCACCAGCTTCTTGAAAAGTTGCATGATATGGAGACTCAAATCCATGAGGCAAAGGAAACCCTTATGAAGTACATGCATGAACATGAGGTATGTAATGTTGGTTTTTCTTCAAATTCCTCTCAAGATGAATGATTTGGTGTTTTTGAAAATCACACAAGAGGAATAGGGTCCAAGTTATTGTTAAAAATGGGCTATGAAGGTAGAGGGTTAGGCAAGAATGCACAAGGCATTATTGAGCCTATTTTTGTTGATGAGAGGCTGAAGTATAGGGGTCTTGGATATGAACAGAAGGATAGAGAAAATTCCAAAGTTGAGGAGACAAGGGAAACAATTCCAAGAACAACATTTTTTGCAAGTTCAATCCCTCAAGCATGCAAAGTGTGTGTTCAAGATGAATGAAAATGTGGGAAACAAGAGAGTTGTGACAGCCATGAGGAAAAGAACATTTTTGTTGGTCTTCAAAAGAGAGCTAGTAACTCTTCAAATTCATTTCCTCAAGAAGGCAATAAAGGTGAATGTTCAAGGACTTTTGTTGCAAGTTCAATCCCTCAAGCATGCAAAGTGTGTGTTCAAGATGAATGAAAATGTGTGAAGAAAGAGTGTTATGAAAGCGATGAGTACAAGAACACTATTGTTGGTCTTCAAAGGAGAGCTGGTAACTCTTCAAATTCACATTCTCAAGAAGGCAATAAAGGTGAATGTTCAAGGTATATTTCTTCATGTAATTTAGTTACTTTTGATTATGTTAAGCATGGTAAATTTTCATGTAAAAATGGAAGAAAATGTCCATGTACATATTGTGGTTTAGATAACCATCATGTTTCAAGATGTTGGAAAAGATTGACCACATTCAGGAAACTTTCCAAGCAAAGGAAACTTGAAAAGAAGATGCAAAATATTTGCACTCACTGCCAGAATAGGGGTCATCTCATTGACCAATGTTGGACATTGCATCCAACCATCCATTCACAACACAAGAGGAAGATGGATAAAGAGACTGGCAAGAATGGAAGAGGATATTCCATCATCGATGTGAGTCAAGATGATTCACAAGAAGATGGTTTTCAGCAGAAAAAGTCACCATTGAATTGGCTTGGTAAGAAATGGTTAGATTTCTTGAGCAAGTAAGGCTTGCATTTTTCTGTTTATAGATGCACATTTCAGCCTTATGTATTCTTTTCTATTGAAAGTATAACAAGTTGTAGCAGTTTATCACAACTTGTATGATGCAAGTTTGCATGAGAATGAGATTCTATTGAAGACATTCTTGTTGTTGCACAACTTCACCAGGAGGATGTAAAAGATGGATATGATACTCACTTATTGCAGCCGTATAGCTTTTCATTTCAGCTCTTATGTACCCACATGTTTTTCGGTTTATGTACTTATGTTTGTACTTGAAGGAGATTTGAAGAGTTATGCACATGCATGTGATTTTGTATGTGTGTAAACAATGAACTTTGTGATAGCTTCAATATGAGTGACTCATGAATGTAACATGTTTGTGTATCATGAATGTCGACTTGTCATTGGGAATGTCGATATGTTTCAAATGAGTCTCGACTATTGTCGATGTTTTCTTGATGACTGTGTTGTGTCAATCATATTTTTCGACTTATGTTTAGTTGATGGTGTTTTTTGGCTTGTAAATCGATATTGAGTAAACCAAGATGTAGGAAAAGACATGTACTTTGATGAAGTACAAGATGCTATAGTTTTCTTGAAGAGAAAAAATACTTGTTGGCATCATTTTCAGTCTTGTATTAAGTTTGTTTTCAAGATTGATGGTTTTTCTTGGTTTGTGACAAGATGTCACAGGAAAGTATTTTCCAGCCATTATAGAGCAGATTGTGTTGATGCTAAAGATTTCACAAGAGGGACTTGATTCTCAATGGGAAAGATGTCAGTATTCCAATAACAAAGAGAATAGTGGGTCAGCAACAGCCAGAGAACAATGGTTCAGGGACATAGCCAGTTGCAGTGCAAGGCATGTTAAGGTACCTAGGTGATTGCCAAAAAGACTTTTCAAGTAGAATCATTTGATACAACTTTGAAGAACAAGAGTATTGAAGCTCAGGCAGATAATCATAATCTTTTGTGGGTCCAAAATCCTTTCAGTGGGAAGGTGTGATCAGAATCTGGACCAAGGGTGAAATCTTAGCCCAAAAATCAAAGTGTTCGAAATCATTGCAAAACAAACATGTGCATAGGCCTCGTCCTCATGAAACCAACACACTTTGAGTAGGTTCAAATGAACATCAGATGAGTGAGATATCACGTTTTGTTCGATTTGCCAAATAGGGAAACATAATTGTTTACTGTACAATCTGTACAACTGATGTTGAAGGGTCATATAGATGATGTGGCATGAATGTACGATGAGCTGGAAACGCTGACGTGGAAGGTGCTGAGTGGACAGTCGAGATTCGATGTCGGTGAATCATTTTTGGACATGTGGCATGGTTGTTGGCAAATGGGGTGGTGCCACATGGCCCAAGCATTGGTTGCCACGTAGCACCTTATTGTATGGTAAAATTTTATGTAGTCCATGGGGATCGAACCTTAGATCTCCCCCCACAGTGGAGCACCTTCGTAAAGTATGGGCTAGCACTATCCCACACATTGTTTCTTGCTATATATATGTTTGAATATATATTTAAGTTTGATTATGTTGCATTGTGGGTGCAGGTCCAGGCTGGGGCATAGCCCCAGCCCTTGGTTATGTGCACCACCCCCATACGACCATCTCAACTTTGTACGCAGGGAATTTCCAATAGTACTCCTCCACACGCCTGGACACTTGTCGTGCTATAGTGACTGTATTAATTTAAGTCTATTAATTCCATAAATTGAAACAATAACTTCTACGTTTACGCAGAAAACTCGGTAATTTCTTTTAATTCAGCATATACGCATGTTAAATTAATCAATGAATGAAAATTTCATAACCGAATAAAAATTACTTAATAGACTAATACAAATTTACCTCTTCCTGATGCTAATTTCTCCATTGACCCAGTTGTCCAACCCACTGCTTTGTTGCTGCCTGATGCACTAACCAACTCTGCCCAAACCATGTTTCCTCCTTACCAGCTAGGAGTAGCCTATCCGGCTTCCTAGCTCCGGGATACCATAAGTCTATCCTGCCCCCCATGCCCAAGACCCCCAACAAATCGATTCCCCCCCCGTAATGATCCTCCCAGTCTACAAAACTCCAAATCAGAACTAGAAAATCCAAAAAAACCCTGAAACCATAACTCTCTCCCTCTCCAAAATGCTTCCTCCCCGAATCATGCCTCCTTCCTCCTCGTGAGACTCCTCCTATCATCTCCCCCCCACTGACTCTCTTCCCTCTCATTAATATCTTATCCCTTCATTATTATCTTATCTCTTTATTTAATGTCTTATCCCCTTATTAATATCCTATCCTCATATTTAATTTCTTATCCCCTCCCACATACATAAATCATTTAATTAAACAAATTAAAATTATTAACCCTTTTAAATTTATTACCCTGGTCATTCAATGTGATAGGTAATTAATTTATTTAATTAATTAATTAATTAATCATAAGTTATAACAATTAATTAATTAATAAATATTTAATTAATATTATTATGCCAATCTTTGTTTAAGTAAAACCATGTTAGGACAACTAATTACCTAATTATTTTTTCTTAATAATCCCTAAGCATATATTCAACTAGGGTTGTTCCATACACCCACCCTTCAGGAAACTTCATCCTGAAGTTAAGGTATCTTATGGTACAAAGGAAAAGAAACATGGTTCACACATTCATAACAATTAACCGACATTATCAGTAAGTAAGTTAATAAAATTCATACGTACTAGTGTATATGTAAAAGAAATGCATGTGTAGCTAGTACATACAAGTCCCGTGCATGTACTAATAATCAAAATTAGTAATTTATGTATGCATCCAATCTAGTCAGCAAGACTAGTCTTTTACAAAAGACAACAACCAATCAATTGTTTGAGAAATCCTTTATTTATAATTATCTGGTTCAACAATTTTATTTAGACAACTGTGGTTTAGTTACGTAATTATGAATATTCATATATAC
>CBVK0100043848.1:0-29425 GCA_900067695.1 Picea abies
AGTATGCATTTGTAGTTAGGCAATCCGATGGTCACGATATGTTCCCGACATAGAGTGATCTGACGGTTCATACTCTCCTCGATCTTAACGGCCATTGATCCATGGCTTAACACTCGATTGGTCCATGATCTCTATTTAAAGAGCATGGAGGGTCATTTGTCGATGATCGATTGTGAGAAACTCTCTTGTAAAATCTCTCTGTAATCTTTTTCTTTGCATTAATAAGCTGCTCCAAGTGGCCGCGTTGGCTGGGGCCGTGGATGTTTCCCCGTAGGGGTTTTACAACGTGAAAACATAGGTGTGTTGATATTTGATCTGGTTATGTGAGTGGTTACTGAAGGTGTTCGTCCTCTGTTGGAATACCTGTGTTCTTGAACAAGGTAAAGGATGCCAAGCTTCAAACCTACAGATTACAGTTTAAACAGCTAAAGATGAAAGAGGATGAAATTGTTGGGACGTACTTTCTGAGAGTTGAAGAACTAGTGAATTCCATGAAGAGTCTTGGTGAGAAGTTTGAAGACATATTTTTAGTCCATAAGATTTTAAGATCTTTGCCAGATAGGTTCAACCCAAAGGTCTTTGTTATAGAAGAACTTAATCATCTAAAAACTCTGCCTTTTGATCAACTTCTGGGAGCATTGACTGCATATGAAATGAGGATAGGTAAAGATAAATCCACTTCTAGAGAAGCATCATTTAAAGATGATAAGAATGAGGATTCTGAGCCTGATGAAATTGAAGCAAAATTTGTGAGAAGACTAATGAAAGGATCAGGCAAGTACAAAGGCAAATTTCCCTTTAAATGTTTCAACTGTGAAAAGATAGGTCACTTTGCATCTAAATGTCCACACAAGAAACATGATCATAATTCTGAAGGTGAAAAGAAGTTCAAACCCAAGAGATTTGGTAAAAATAAAAGTTTATGTGTAAACAATGATGACTCTTCAGAAGACACAGATAATGACTCCTCGTGTGAAGATATGGTCAATGACTTTATGCTTATGGCCCAAGAGGATTATGATAATAAAATCACAGGAAGTAATGCTGACAATGAAGAAGTTGTGGTTGACCTGGAAGGAGAACTCATCAGTGCTCTAGAAGAGATTGACAGACTCAGACTTAAGAAGAGAAAGAAAAAACAATTCCTGATACAGTTCAAGAAAGGTAGTAAAAAACCTGATGAAGACTTTTCCCTGCTAAAAGTGGAATTAGAAGAGGCAAAGAAAATCAAAGACATTTTGAAACAATAGTTATTAGAAAATAAGGCAAGATGTGAAGCTCTGGAAGAAGAAGTAGTGAAAACTACGAAAGAGTTGGAGAAGTTTCAAGCCTTGTATCATCAGAATCTGTCAAGTATCAAAGCCTCAGAAGGATTGGCCACCATTTTGAATCAGCAAAGGAATCCAAAGTTGAAAACAGGTTTGGGTTATGAAGAGGGATCAAGTAGTGGTCAGCCAAGCAACAAAGAACCCATCAAGTTTGTCAAATCTACAACCAATGACAACAACAAACCTACAGAAACAAAAGGAGATAATCAGTCACCCAGTAGGAGTAAAGAAAAAGGTACCAGAACTAAAACTGTAGAATAGAGAAATAATACACCCTCTGCTCAAATAAAACATCAGCACGGAAGAAATCGACCTACTCAAAGAAGACAACCATTTTCCAGGTACAAAGGATTTTTATATGGATATTGTTTTTTTTTGTTCTAACTTTGGTCACAAAGCTGTAAATTTTTCTTTAAGATTCAGATATGAGTAATCAAGACACACAAGGAATAGATATATGTCCCATCAAAGAATGAGATAGCAAAGTAACAAACAATCACATACTGCAAATCATGTGATGGTTAGGAAAAGGAAACAAGTTAAGCATAACAATCGTTATGATCATTTATTCAGTGAACCAGAATGTTACACCTGCCATAATTATGGACATAAAGCTGCAGACTGTCGCTTAAGGAACTATGAACCAGATTTGAATCCTTCTACTGAAAATGTTAAGGTTTGGAAGAAGAAAGAAAATGACAAGTGTGGACTAGTGTTGTCAGTTCAAAGACAAAAGAACCCCTGGTATATTGACAATGGATGCTCCAAACATATGACGAGAGACAAAGGTAAGTTTCTATCTCTAAGTGAAAGCAAATCAGGAAACGTAACCTTTGGAAATGATGCTCCAGGTAAAATCAAGGGTAAAGGGATGGTGAGTTTAAGTAATGGAAAATGAAAGTCCCATGATGTTCTGCTTGTAGATGGGCTGAAACATAATTTTCTCAGTGTAAGTCAAATGTGTGACAGAGGATGTGAAGTGGTGTTCACCTACAAGGATTGCAAGATAAAGTATGTAAACTCAGGACAAGTGGCGGCTAAAGGCATAAGGACAGATAATAATGTATATGTGCTGAAACAAGATAGAGAAGAGTGTCATCTAAGAAAACATGATGAAATTTGGTTATGGCATAGGAGACTTGGACATCTAAACTTTGACCACTTAATCAAGCTCAAAAATCTTGAGGCAGTAAAAGATCTTCCAAGAATATCAAAGCCAGAAGATTCTGGGTGTAAACCCTGCCAAATAGGAAAGCTAACCAAAACACGGTTTAAATCCAAGAGCTCCACTTCAAAAGAAAAACCACTTCAATTAGTTCATATGGATTTATGTGGACCATCAAGACATGAAGACATAGGGAAAGAAAACTACTTCATGTTGATCATTGATCATTACTCCAGACTTACTTGGGTTGCCTTTCTCAAAGAAAAAGATAAAGCATTTGAGAATTTTAAAATATTTAAAGCCTTAACTGAGAATCAAACATGCAACAGGTTAAAGGTAGTAAGGTCAGACATAGGAGGAGAATTTATGTCAAGTGATTTCAAGGAATTATGTGATAAACATGGGATCAAGAGAGAATACACAATCCCAGGAACTCCACATCAAAATGGAGTAGTTGAGAGGAAAAACAGAACTATGTAGCAAATGGCCAGGTCAATGATGAATGAGAAGAACATTGGTCAAACCTACTGGTTAGAAGCAATACACACAGTAGTCCATGTTCTTAACAAATCCCACCCCAGACCACACAGTGACAAGACACCTTATGAACTGTGGTATGGAAGACCTGCTTCAATCAAACACTTCAAAGTCTTTGGGAGTAAGTGCTACATAAAAAATAATAATGAGAACCTTGGCAAGTATGATGACAGGGTTGATGAAGGCATATTATTAGGGTGTGCTGCAAACAACAAAGGATATAAATGTTATAATAAGAAGGTGCATTAATTGGTTGACTGCATTGACATAACAGTTGATGAAGGAAGTCCAGTAAGAGAGGTGAACAATACTGAATCAACAACAGAGGATATAGATGAAGTTGAAGCTGAACAGGTCCAAGAATCAGAACGAGAAGACTCTGAGTTAGATGAAGATGCAAATACTCAGGCAAACTCAAATCAGCAGACATCATCAAATTCTTCCTCCGGAATTACTCAAAAGAATCATCCTGCAAGTCAGATAATTGGTGAAAAAGACAAAGGTGTACACACCAAGAGAAGGATAATCAAAAACACTGAGCAATCACATATAGCCTTCATATCCATGATGGAACCCAAGAACTTTAATGAGGCCAGTAAAGATGTAAATTGGTTAAAATCAATGAATGAGGAACTGGACCAGATTAAAAAGAATGACACTTGGGAACTCGTTTCTAGGCTAGCAGATAAAAATGTAATAGGATCAAAATGGTTCTACAAAAATAAGATGAATGAGAAAGGAAATATTGTAAGAAATAAAGATAGATTGGTCTGCAAAGGATATGCTCAAATAGAAGGACTGGACTTTGATGAAACATTTGTACCCATAGAAAGATTAAAAGCTATTAAAATGTTTCTTGCCTATGTTTTTCATAAGAAGTTTAAAGTCCATCAAATGGATGTCAAGTCATCTTTTCTAAATGGATATATAAAAGAAGAAGTCTATATGGAACAAACAGAGGGATTCCAATAGTCAGATAACCCTGACTTTGTCTACAAGCTGAAGAAAGCCTTATACGGGTTGAAACAATCTCCTCATGCCTGGTATCATAGACTGGATACATATCTTCAAGACAAAGGGTTTAAGAGAGGAACAATTGACATCAATCTATATATCAAAATAGAGGGTAATGATTTGCTCATTGTGTTGGTCTATGTAGATGGCATCATCTTCGGTAGTAATAATGCTTCACTGGTAAAATGTTTTTCTTCTACCATGTAGTCTGAATTTGAAATGTCTATGATAGGGGAACTGTAATTTTTTCTTGGCCTACAAATTACTCAGAAGTCTGAAGGAATATTTTTTTCTCAAGAAAAATATCTAAGAGAAATGTTGAAAGGGTTTCGAATGGAAGATTATAAACCTACGGGCACACCTATGGTCACTGGATGTAAGTTAAGCAAGAATGATGACTCACCTAATGTTGATCAGAGTTCATATAGGTCTATGATAGGCAACCTATTGTACATCACAGCATCCCGTCCAGACATAATGCATGTTGTTGGACTGGTAGGAAGGTATCTGATTGCACCTAAACAGAGTCATTTGTTAGCTGTCAAAAGAATATTCAGATACTTGAAAGTAACAATGGACTATGGCCTATGGTATCCTAGGAATCAGAATTTTCAACTATCAGTCTATTCAGATGTTGATTGGGTTAACTGCGTGGATGAAAGGAAAAGAATGAGTGGAGGTGTATTCTTCTTAGGAGATTCCCTTGTATCATGGTTGAGCAAGAAGCAAGGTTCCATTTCCTTATCAAATACAGAAGCTAAATACATTGCAGCTGCCACTTACTGTACCCAAGTATTGTGGATGATTCAGACACTTGTAGACTTGGAGGTAAAATATATTGCACCGATCCCCATTCGTTGTGATAATACCAGTGCAATTAGTGTGTCAAAGAATCTTGTCTTTCACTCCAAGACCAAGCATATACCCATCAAGTATCACTTCTTGAGAGAACAGGTAACCAACTCTGTGGTTTATGTGCATTATATTCCATCCAAAGATCAGATTGTTGATATCTTCACTAAACCGCTTGCACAATCTCAGTTTGAGTATCTACGCCACAAGTTGGGCATGACCCCATTATCAACTTAAGAGAGTTCATTATGTAAGGGGGAGTATGTGTTGGTTGAATTCTGATACCTCCTAAAATACTGCAACAACTCAGGGGGAGCATGTTTTCACTGACATTGATGTCAAAAGGGGAGAAAAGGTGTGGATGCTAGAGTTGGAGGTACGAACAGTTTTGAGGGTTGCCATCAATTCCGAAGGGGGAGATTGTTGGCATGTTTACAGTTGGGAGTGCGCTTGTCATTGATGGCAAGAAAAATGATGGAAAATAGGCAAGCAAGGAAGAACAAAAGTAGCGATGGCAGGAGAAGGTTCGGAGGCTGAAACCTTTGAATACTTAGAAAACCCTTCTAATTCAGAAGACATCGCAAGATCGGGAGGAGGACCGACAATGGTCGTCGGATTAGTGTCCAAACAGGAGGAGCATGCAAAAAGATCGATACGTCAATCTGAGAACATGATCTAAGAACAACATATAGTTCAGGTCTAAAGATGTGAGGATTTTACACTCTTGAAATATTGAGATTTGAAATCCCCGAAATGTGAAGTTTTGTCAATCGTCGGATCAATTTCAAGTGGAAGGATAGGATAAGCTAGCAAAGCTGCATCGCAAAAAGATTGAGTCGTTGATCTAAGATCCTGATCGAACGAACAACATTCACTTCAGATATAAAGATGCAAGGAGGTTACGCTCCTGAAAGTTTGAGATTTGAAAATACCGGAGCTCGGAAATCTGAAATGAATAAGGACCGTTAGATTTGGAGATCAGACGATGACCGTTAAATCAGGGAGATCTATGTCAGCAGACTACATCAGAAAATATCGTCACTGTTGGACACCAAGCTCACCAAATCCATTGTCTTCCTCACTCAAGTTTATGAGCATACAAAGGTTGTCAATAGGATGATTGTGCATATCTTACACATGTACAACTCCAAGCATCCATGTACATGGGATGAGAGCCTTCCTTATGTTCAACAAATCTATAACAAATCATGTCGTAGCTCGACCAGTCACAACCATTCTCAAGTGGGCTCGGGGCTTCAACCATTAGGCCCCATTGATGTAGCACTACCCCTTGCGTCCACATAGGCAGAATCTTCCCATGCTCAATGTGAGGCTGACAAAGACACCAAATTCATTGATTGGATTCAACACACCCGCTAACAGGTCCATGATATTCTACAGAAATCTAATTCTAAGTACAAGCAACACCATGATCAACATTGGGTTCCACACAAGTTTTAGGTAGAAGACAAGGTTTGACTACATTTGTAGAAAGAGTGTCTTTGTAATGATCCAAATGCTTACAAATATCATAACAAAACAAAAGTACACACCATGTACAAAATGCGACTATGGAACATAACTCCCACATAGAAAAGTTACACAATAGCTCCTTAAACAATATGAGAACCTCCTCCAAATAACCAATTACATTTATACATCACCATTCACATGTCTACAATAATGAATACATGACCTCTATATATACCTATTCACAGTTTTACATGAGGGCCCTTTACATTAGGACAACCTTATTACATATGCATTTACACATTACATGTACATTTAGCCCCATATAGGCCCCCCCTTGGGGTCATATCATATACATTTAACCCTATATATTCCCCCTTTGGGTCATAACATAGTACCCTCCAAAAATCTTTGTCTTCAAAGATTTTCAATTAAAGGCTTCACGTGTATGAACCAAGTAATAGGATTTTATTATGTTCCCACATTCTTCTTTCCATTGATGATGATTCATCCATCCAAAATCAATTATTTTCGGTCATAATCCTTGGTGGCTTGTTGTAGTATAATGTTTTTTCCCTTGATTCCATGTATTGTTGTTGAAGCTTATCCAATTTGTATTAGATGTTGGTCTATGATAATATCTTGTTGAACTATGGTTTTGTGATTCCATATTCCATGAATATTGATGAGTATTCCATCTTCTTCCTGAAGAATTTTGAGGCTCTTTAGGCATTCAACACAAGTATGATTTACCATTGTTTAGAGACTGCCTTCTGAGGTTCTATTGAGTGTCAGGTACATGTATGTTCATTATTGTTTTATGGCCACCATTAGAACTAATTTCAATCTCATTTTAATGCTCATGTTTCAATGTTATATTAACAAATGTTTGTTGTCACAAATTACTCTTTCCATAGTCATTAAAAACTGGAAACACACCTCTGATATTTACCACTTAAATGTTGATAGTAAAATATGTAAACCAAAATATTTAACACATGTATTTTTTGTCAACATGACCTTGGAAAAACACCCAAGGGAAAAACTAGTGAAGATAAATTTATGATGGAGATTATAAGGGAAAAATTACAACAAAGATTACAAGCCAACTCATCTCAAGTTAACAACCCAATCTGCTTGGAATTTGTGCCAATGGGTCCTTGAAAAGCATGCCCTTCTTCAACAGCAAGTGTGTCCAACCCTTGGAACCTATGCTTATTGTTCATGTCTTAGAAATCATTCCCTTCTTCCTCAGCTAGTGTGTTCATCCCAAGTGTGCCCTGTCTCAACAAGTGCGGCCTTCTTCTAAAAGTGTGCCCTTCTTATTCTTCTCCTCCAAACTCCTTCTCCTCTTCCTCTACTCTTCTCATGAAAGAGAACAATGTGCCCCCTCTTCCCTTATCTTTTTCTTTAGCCTCCTCATTATCTTGACCTAAGGATCAAGGGAAAGATTAGATCTTAACTGTCTAAGAGCAAGGGTGAAGATTAAATCTCACCCTTTACTTAAATTCCCTAAGTCACTTTAGAATTTAATGAGTTCATAAAGTCACTTTCACTTTATAACATACAATTAAGGAAGGGATGGGTACTTTCCCCCTTTAGTGTTAGTCACATCAATAACACTAGGGGACCACTTCCCAAAGTACCAAAACTTAACACTCCCTCCTACCGAGGAAAGTGTTCTTCACCACTCCCATATTGTATTTGAAGTAGACATGCTTGCCCCTTGGCAAAGACTTCATGAGAATGTCTGCAACCTGCTCATCAATAGATATGTGCTAGAGCTAAATTTCTACTCTCTGAACCTAATCACGGATGAAGTGGTATCTGATCTCTATGTGCTTTGACCTATGATGAAAGATTGGATTCTCAGAGAGCTTGATGCAACTCTGATTGTCACAATGAGTAATTGTAGGCCTCAACTCATGACCAAATAGACCAACCAATAACTTGTGAAGCCAAATAGCCTCACAACTGGCTTGACTAGTTGCCATATACTCTGTCTTAGTAGAACTCAATGCCACTAACTTATCCTTCCAGCTGAACCAGGAAACAACTATGGATCCCAACCTGAAACAACACCATGAAGTGTTATTCCTGTCAACTGCACATCTTGCCCAATCTAAGTCTATATAACCAATCAACCTGACCCCATTACCTCTAATGTAGTCCAAACCATACTCCATTGACCCTGTTATGTACCTCAAAACATGTTTTACTTCTATCTAGTGCACTCTCTTAGGCTCCACCATATACTGACTGAGAGTGTTCACAAAAAAACAAATATTTGGTCTAGTATTGACCAAATACATCATTGAACCAATCAACTAACGATATATTGTGGCATCCACCAAATCGAACTTAGAAGCACTAATATTCCTCTAGTTGGTGACCATAGGTGTCTACATGGGTCTACAATCCTCCATCTGAAATCTGCTCATAATATTTGCTGCATACTTCCCCTGTCCCAAAAAGATGTGCCCATCCTACTGCCAAACCTCCATCCCAAAGAAATAATGCATCAATCCTATGTCCTTCATCTCAAATTCTGAAGCAAGATCCCTCTTGCAATAAACTATGAGATCCTACCCTCCTGTGATAAACAAGTCATCAACATATTGAATAAAAATGATAATATCCTCTCCAAAAACAATGTAATATAGATTCAAATCTGCCTCACTCTTCTCAGATCCCATCTGCAACAAATAAGAATCAATCCAAGAATACAAAGCTCATCGAGCTTGCTTCAGAACATACAGTGTTTTTTTCAAAATACACACGTGGGACTCTCTCCCAAACACCTCGAACCCTTATGGTTGCTCAATGTATGCTTCCTCCTCTATAAGGCCATTTAGAAATGTTGTCTGCACATCCATCAATTGGATCTTCCAACCCATCTCTATTGCAATGGCCATAATACTTATGATGGAAGTATATCTCGCAACTGGTGTGTTAGTACATAAACTTGTCAAGTTCTTGTGAGCTGTGGTTTCTACCCAGGTCTGCAATTTTGTTTGTCTCTCCTCCCTTTACAGACCTGATCATAGGTTTTTATTCTCGACTTATAGTTTTTCTTATGTTTGCCTTCATCCATTTGATTGACTTGTTTTCCTTGTCGGATCGTCTAAGAAGTATCAGTCCTCAGCCTTCATGTTCTCCCCCTTAGGCCGATCATTCCCTACTTCATCTTTGTCATTGATATTTTGTCTTCTCGAGCCCTTAGCCAGTCATTCAAGTAAACCACACAGGTTGCATTCGTGAGAATCAAGCGCAACACTTGAAACAGTTTGATATCAACTCAAACCAAGTGAGCGGGTGAGATCAGCTTTCAATGATAGAGATCCTTCGAGCAGATCAAATCGATGTCCATCGGGTGATCGGGACCATATAGTTGCATGAAGTATAGCACTAATCAGAGGCCTGAAATTGCAAAGCCATCATAATCATTGATCCGAAAGGATGCGTGGCACAGGATCAACATTTCGCTGACCCGTAGGATGGAGCGGTCAAAAGGCAGAATCTTAAGGAATCGCGAGAATCGAAGTCGCGATACGATCTGGGCCATCCATTTCAGAAGGACACGTTGCATAGGATCCGAGCGTCATGATTTCGCGACTCAGAGGTATGAACATAGAATGCAACACGAGTTCGCGAATCATGAAATTATGACACGCCTTGGAGCTAGGCTCACGGTCACAAGCTAGGGTCGTATGTAAGGAGGGGAAAAAAGAAAGGTAAGTGCCTAATTGAGCGATGGGCGACTAAAGTTGTTCGAGGAAATGATCCTAGCCATCAAATTCAAAGCGAGGTTGATCATCGATCTGGATAGGCTATTTCACAAGATCGTGCATCAGGATTTATGAAATTGCATGGATTGAAAACTCCCGAAATACAAAATCTTGAGATTTCATATCGATAAGCCCCAGATCAGGGCCCGAAGTCATGTGGGGCAAAGGAATGGAGTCACGCAAAGGATCAAAGCACCCATCTTGGTCATAGAGAAGGATCTGTGTGGCTTCAAGGTGCCAGAGTTGACTCAAGGAAGTGTGAGCTTGCCTAGAGCATTCATGGGTGTCAAGCTTTGCCTTGATCCCAATAAAATCAGTTAATGAAAATGGAGAAGGTGGTTGTAACCTCATTTCACCACATAAATAGAAAGCATGGAAAATTTGGTCGTGTAGGGAAGACTGTCAGCTGAAAGTTCTCTGTCATGAATTTTCTTGGGAAGCCCATACCGATCTGATCTTGTGTCTGACAAAAGAATGCAAGTGTAGCCTGGCAAAAGAATATGCAGACGCCAAGCCTTGAATGTAATGTCCAAAGTGTGCTTCTGAAGGGAGCAAGTTGCGTTGAGTATAAAGACTCAATTTTGATATGTTGTTAAAGGGTCGATGGGAGAGCAAAGCTCTTGGATTGTAAAGCTTTAGTAAAGCCTTTGGTCCTCTGGTTATGTATGGTTACATGATACTTCTTTTTTAATCTAAGTCATCTTTCTTCCTCCATGTTATCTTGCATATGATACTGAATATCCATGATTGAAGGATTCACATGGATTGTTGTGATTGTGTTGTAATGGATGTCTGATTGCAGTGTTGTTATAGCGTTTTCAGTTTCCTGAAACTACGAATCCAAGAAGATCTTATTTTCTGAGCTTTTCTTCCTTAGGCTACTGGAAGACCAGATGTCCATAGCAGACCTCTACATTTTCTCCTTAAGTTCTTCATCCTACTCACCCTTACTACAACTTACTAACTGAAGTTAGATTGAGACCTCATCTACCTATGCATGTCCGCCCATTTTTATGAGTTTAGAGCGATATAATCCTGAGTCTTCGTCTATTAGACCACCTTTAAATTTAACCATTGTGACATACAAACTGATGGGTACTGGGCTTACCTATGCTGCAATCCAGAGGTGACTTTTGGTGCTAACATTTATGGCATCGTTGTCGGGGATGAAATTAAATATTTTCCCTGGGATTGAATGACAAAGCTTACTAGTTCTATAGGTGCATCAGAACTTAGTACATCAAAGATTGCAACTGTACACCTAGCGACTCTGCTATGGTGATTTCATCGATGTGAATCCACTGGCGACTCCACTATTTCAACTTTGGCTTGTAGAGACAGACACATGAGGTCCACTCCACAGTTGCCTCTAACTACACCTGAAGTTGACCCAGAAAAAAATTGTTAAAAAGGGGAAGGCCCTTCGAGAAAGTACTTCTACTGTTGAATCAGGTATTTTTGATGATTTTACTGTCCTCCTTTAGAAACTTTGATATCTTCTTCTCATTTTCCTATCATACCATCTGTTGGAGTTTCCCGAATTTTAAATTTTGGGAGTGTTTGTGTTGATTTTTCCCCTCCTGGTCTAAGATTGGAGAGAGAAAACCTTGTCACTCCTCTCTCCCCTGAAGTTGTGCCTTGGTCTAGACCTAGGACCACAGAAGATTTTCCCACCCCAGGCTTTAGCACTCCTCCTCCTGTTAGAATTACTAGTTTTATAGAAAGGGAAACCTTTGCTCCCTCAAACCCTTTATCCTTTTCTCCAAATCCTCTGTTGTTTCCTTTTTCTCTTGAAAGCTTAGTTCTAGTCTCCCATGTTCGAACCCATTCCCCTCCTATTTCTCCTCCGCCTATCATACCTATCGAAGGTGCCAACCCTCCTAGAAACAGAATGGATTCCATAGTGGTTGCAAGATATGCCCCTCTAGTCCTACCTCAACCAATGAATGATGTCCCTGCTGGAGATTATCTAAAGTATATGCCTAAATTCACCAGAGAAGAAGACATAACTATTGAAGAACACCTTGTTTCCTTCTACGATTATGCAAACAATCTGAACATCGAAAGTGAAGATGTTTGGATGAGAGTCTTTCTCCGGAGCCTTGATGGTGAGGTTAGGAAATGGTTTAGGGGATTGACCCCTGGATCTATTGTTGGGATTGAGGCTTTAGATGATGTTTTCTTGAGGCAATGGGGGGATACAAAAGATTTTATGTATTATATTATAGAGTTCGGGTCACTAAAGAGAAAAAAGGGAGAATCTGTCTCTCACTTCTCCAAAAGATTCAATAAAATGTACAATAAAATCCCTACTGAGATAAAGCTTACAGAAGCATCTGCCAAAATCAATTATGCTTGTGCTTTTGACTCCGATTTCTACCTCCTGCTCAGAGAGAGAAGAGCTACTTCCTTGGCTCACATGCAAGATGTAGTCCTGGAAGTGGAGTCTAATGTATTGGTCGCTAATCGACTCAAGAATAAGGTTGATAGAGACATACCAAGGAAAAGAGATTAAGCCTCCACTTCTGATTCCTCTATTTCCCCCCCTTAAATGGATGAAGTAACCAAGTTACTAAAATCACTTTCAACTAGAATGGAAAGATTGGAAGTAGAGGGGAAGCCGACATACAAAAATCCTCAAAATATTAACAATAGAGGCAACTTCAGGAGGCCGAATAACAATGCTCCTTAGATTATGCAAAGGGAATAGAGGGATAGAGATAGAAATGATCAAAAAATTCAAACCCCTCTCCAAAACAACCTTTTTACTGATGAGGAGAGGGAGGAAGAAGAGCTTGAGTTTGATCCTGAAATCCATTGTATTGGAGACACCTCCCCATTTCATCATTTAACTCAATTTGCATATGAGGAATCCCTCATGAACAGTCAAATAAATGAGTTGAGTAAAGGGGAAAAGGTCAATAATGGCCCAAGTAAATACAACCTCAGGTCTAAGAAGAAAGAAAGGAAGTCAGACATTCCTGATCCAGCTCCTAGAGCAGAGAAGCCTACTAAAGACACAACAAACAACATCAAATATAAGAAAGCTCAGAATCCCCCACCAATAGCCAAATATCTTTTCCCGGAGGTGAGAGAAATTTCGAAGCCCCCTTCCTCCTTTAGCTTTGAGCATGAAATTCAAAAAATCAGAATACATGTACCCTTTTTAGAGCTAGTCAAGCACGAAGACTTCAAATGGTCCCTCTCTAAGTTGTTGCAGTCCGAGCCATCCTGCCATTCCACAAACTCAGTGAATCTCCAAGATGAAAAGCCAGCAGTCATCTTAGGTCCTATGGTAGAAGATAGAGATGATTCATCCCCTCCTTTCTACACATCACTGAACATACATGATAAGGTGTTACATAAATGTCTAATGGACTCAGGGGCATCTCATAATCTTATGCCCAAAACTGTCATGGAAGAACTCGGATTAGAAATCATAAAAGCCTATCATGATTTATATTCGTTTGATTCAAGGAGAGTGCAATGTCTTGGAGTCATCAAAGATCTGGTCATGACCTTGTTTCAGCTACCCATGAAGAGTGTGGTCATGGATATTGTGGTGGTCGATGTTCCTCCCAAGTTTGGTATGCTTTTGTCAATATCTTGGATTAAAAGACTTGGGGGAACGTTACATATGGACCTCACATATGCTACCATTCCAGTGTTCAGAGGGGAGCATAGAAGACTGTACAGAGAAGCTCAGTTGGCCTACATTATTAGTGATGAAGCAGATCCCACCAATCACCCTATCTTTGCCCTTGATACTGATTTTGGATCCAGCTTGTTACAACTCACCGATGCCCCTGAAATTCTCCTTTAGATTAGAAAACCCATTACTCTCTGTGAAGACCCTCCTCTGATTACCTCTGTGTGGAAAATGTTCTTCGACGGATCCTCTTCTAGAGAAGGTGTTGGTGCTGGAGTAGTCTTTGTTTCCCCTATTCAGGAAACCATATCTATGTCATACAAATTGGGATTTGAAATTACCAATAATGTGGTAGAGTATAAAGCTCTTGTTATGGGCTTAAGGGCTACAAAGGATATGGGAATTGAGGAGATAACAATGTTCGGGAATGTTGAGTTGATTGTCCAACATATCATAAATGCTTATCAGGCCAAACACCCTCAGCTCAAAAGTTATAGAAATGAAGTGTGGGATCTGGTTGACAACTTTTTCTTGGCTTTCAACATTTCATTTGTTCCCATAGAAGAAAATGTTATGACCGATTCTCTGGCTGTCTCAGCAAGCTAGTTCAGGATCCCACTGCCACCTAAGCTCAGGTATGATGTTGATATTAGAGGTAGGCCCTCTGTACCTAATAATATCAAGCATTGGAAGGTGTTTGAGAATGATCTTGAAATCAGAAGATTTCTTGAGTCGGTTGATGAGTTCTTTGCATTACACATTGATCAGGATCATGATTTCGAGGGTGACCCTCCCCCTAAAGTATTTTTGAATAAAATTGCTAATCACCATATTGTTCAGCTGCCTAGCAATCACATTCCAAAGAGACTAGTTCCTTTGGAAAGATTGTTCGATGGGAACAATGTGGCAGTAAAGCCTAAAGGCCCAACTGAGGATGCAGATGTAGCTGAGTGCAACATTGGTACAAAGGAGGATCCAAAGTTTGTCAAGTTGTCAAGTATCCTGTCGAGGAAGCAGAGGGCCGAGTATGATGAGTTATTAAAGGAATCCGCTGATGTGTTTTCCTAGACCTATGAAGACCTCAAAACGTATGACATAAACGTTATTGAGCATAAGATTCCACTGAAAGAGGAGGCCAAACCATTTAGGTATAAATTAAGACAAATAAATCCTATGTTGCTACCTATTATGGAAAGGGAGGTAAAAAAGTTGTTGGACGCCCAAATCATTGCCCCGTTAAGATATTCTAAATGGGTGGCCAACCTGGTCCAGGTAAGGAAAAAGAATGGAGAAATCAGACTCTGTGTCGATTTCAGAAACCTGAACAGGAGCTCAAAGAAAGACAATTACCCCTTGCCAAAAATGGAACACATATTACAAAGGGTAACTGGCGCATCCAGGATGTCCATGATTGATGGATTTTTGGGCTACAATCAGATATTTGTCTTGCTTAAAGATAGAGAAAAGACAACCTTCACCATTCCTTGGGGCACATTCATGTATGCCAAAATTCCCTTTGGACTGATGAACGCAGGAGCAACCTTTCAGCGAACCATGGACATAACTTTTATTGGAGAAAGAGATAAATTTGTGGTTATTTATCTGGATGACATAACAGTCTTTTCCAGATCTAATAAAGAGCACCATTGTCATCTGAGAAAGGCCTTTCTGAAATGCAGAAGGTTTGGTCTTTCCCTAAACCGTAAGAAATATTTCTTTGCCATGAAGGAGGGAAAATTACTGGGGCATATAGCATCTACTAAGGGGGTAAGAATTTATCCCAATATGGTGGAAGCGATCTAAACCCTGTCACTCACAAGATCAAAGAAAGAAGTTCAATCTTTCTAGGGAAAAATTAATTTCTCAGGAGGTTTGTTTCCAACTTTGTTGAGATGGCGAAGCTTATAACAACCATGTTGAG
This sequence comes from Picea abies, assembly GCA_900067695.1. NCBI lineage: Eukaryota > Viridiplantae > Streptophyta > Pinopsida > Pinales > Pinaceae > Picea > Picea abies. The sequence goes on from CBVK0100043848.1 coordinate 15,725, forward strand.
GAAAGGAAACGAAGTCAAATGGAATGTCGAGTCTCGAAATTCCTTTGATCAGATAAAAAGGGCCTTGACTGAAGCACCTGTGCTCATCAATCATGATTACTCAAAGGATTTCCTCGTTTTTTCATTTGCTTCATTTGACACTGTAGTGGTTGTTCTGTTGTAGAAAAATGTTGACGGTTTGGAGCAGTCCATTTCTTTTTTTAGTCGGGCACTGAGAGATGTTGAGGTGAAATACAACATCATAGAGAAGCAGGCCTACGCTTTATTTAAAGCTCTCAAATCTTTCAGAGTCTATGTCCTGCAATAAAAAATCATCGCATACGTCCCTTCAACTATCGTTAAGGAAATTCTCATTCAGCCAGACATAGATGGGAGGAGGAGCCGATGGATTGCCAAAATACTTGAATTTGATTTAGAGATCAAGCCTACCAAATTGATCAAAGGTCAAGGTTTAGCCAAGATGTTAGCTGAATCTAATTGTAAAGCATTGGGGGTTAACTTCATCAACACTTGCTTAAGAAACCAACAGGCTGAAGCATCTGATAAAAGTCCTCAGAACAACCCTCTAATAATAGGATGCACCTAGTACAAAGATATTATATTTTTTTCTGAAGGAGATGCGACCTCCAGATGGTATGGGAAAAAGCAAGGCAAGAGATTTAAAGCTCAAAACAATTAGATATTGCCTTATTGACCAGGTCTTGTATTGGAAAGACCCTCTAGGTGTTCTTCTGAGATGTTTAGACCCACATGAGGCCCAAAACATTCCATTTGATTTTCATGACAACCTGTGTGGGGGACATCATTTCTGGAGAACCACTGCCTACAAAATTCTAAGGGTTGGGTACTACTGGACTACTCTATTCACTGATGTATGTGCAAAAATCAAGGCATGTATCAAATGTAAAAAATTCTCTTGGAAGCAACAACTCAAGTCTCTGCCCTTGAAGCCTGTAGTAGCTTCAGGTCCCTTTTGGCAATGGGGCCTAGACTTTATTAGGGAGATTCATCCTCCCTCAAATGGTCAACACAGTTGGATCTTAACTGCAACAGATTACTTCATCAAATGGATAAAATTTATCCCCACAAGGAGTGCTTCTCACAAAGTAATCATTGGTTTTCTTGAAGAAATCATAGCAAGGTTTGGTTGCCTGAAAAGGATCATCACTGATAATGTGGCATCATTCAAGGTTGAACCACTGGTCAAATTCTGAGAGTAGTTCGAAATCAAATTGATACATTCTACCCCATACTACCCCCAGGGCAATGGATTGGCAGAGTCTTCTAACAAAAGCCTCATTAAAATCATTAAAATATTGTTAGAAGATAACAAGAAAGTGTGGGACTCAAAGCTCAAGTTTTCTCTGTGGTCTGACAGGGTGACCACAAAGAGGTCCCTAGGAATCTCCCCTTTCCAGCTTGTATATGGAACTGAAGTAGTTTTTCCTTCTTAGCTTGCCTTGGTGGTAGCAAAGTTCTTCCAAGACTACCAAGAAGAGCTTGATGACATGATCAGGTGAATACATCAACTGGTAGAAGTACAACAGGCTAGGGAGCAACTTCTAGACAATGCGCATGAACGTCAACAAAAGAGCAAGCAACCCTTTGACAGAAAGGTGAGAAAAGAGGATTTCCAGCTGGGATATTTAGTACTCAAGTGGGATGTGCCCAGACAAGATAAGGGCAAGCATGGAAAATTTGAACCCCTTTGGATCGGCCCCTTCCAAATCTCTGAGAAATTCCTAAATAACACTTACAAGTTGTAGGATTTGGAAGGAAACAAAGTCTTTGGTGGCCTTGTAAATGGGCACTTCTTGAAAATATTTTTTGTTTAAAGATGAAATCGACGTCCCACCATTGTAAATACCATCTTTGTTTTACGTTATTTTGTTTTAGTAGGAGACTCCATAGCCCAAAGCAAAGGCACTGAAACTACTTGTTCTTGACAGCTCGCAGGGAGCATGCCATCCCCTGTGGAGCCAAATGTTAGCACGTAAACTTGTCAAGGTCTTGTGAGTTGTGGTTTCTACCTAGGTCTGTAATTTTTCTTGTCTCTCCTCCTTTTATAGACCCAATCATAGGTTTTTATTCTCGGCTTATAATTTTTCTTCTGTTTGCCTCATCTGTTTGATTGACCTGTTTTCCTTCTCGAATTTCCTTAGAAGTATCAGTCCTTAGCCTTCATGTTCTCCCCCTTAGGCCGATAATTCCCTACTTCATCTTTGTCACTGATATTTTGTCTTCTCGAGCCCTCAGCCAGTCATTCAAGTAAACCACACAGGTTGCATTCGTGAGAATCAGGCGCAGCACTTGAAATAGTTTGATATCAACTCAAACCAAGTGAGCGGGCGAGATCATCTTTCAACGACAAAGATCCTTCGAGCAGATCAAATTGACGACCATTGGGTGATCGGGACCATATAGTTGCACGAAGTATAGCGCCAATCAGAGGTCCAAAATTGCAAAGCCATCATAACCGTTGATTCGGAAGGACGCATGGAGCAGGATCAACATTTTGCTGACTCGCAAGATGGAGCAATCAAAAGGCAGAATCTTAAGGACTTGCAATATGATTTGGTTCATCCATTTTAGAAGGACACGTGGCATATGATCTGAGCATCGCGATTTCATGACTTGAAGGTATGAACATAGAACACAACACGAGTTCACGAATCATGAAATCGCGATGCGCCTGGGAGCTAGGCTCGCGGTCACGACCCAGGGTCATATGTAAGGAGGGGCTAAAACAAAGGTAAGCGCCTGATTAAGCGATGGGAAACTAAAGTTGCTCAAGGAAATGATCCTGGCCATCAAATTCAAAGCGAGGCTGATCGTCGATCTAGATAAGCTATTTCGCAAGATCGCGCATCGAGATTTCTGAAATTGCATGGACTGAAAACTCCCGAAATGAGATCCTGAGATTTCATATGGATAAGCCCCAGGTCATGACCCACAATCACGTGGGGCAAGGGAATGGAGCCACGGAAAGGATCGAAGCACCTGTCTTGGTCACAAAGAAAGATCTATGTGGCTTCAAGGTGCCATAGTTGACTCAAGGGAGTTGTGAGCTTGCCTGGAGCATTCATGGGTGTTAGGCTTCGTCCTGATCCCAATAAAAGTAGTTAATGAAAATGGAGAAGGTGGTTGAAACCTCGTTTCACTACATAAATAGAAAGCATGGAAAATCTATCCATGTAGGGCATACCGTCAGCCAAAATTTCCCTATCATGGATTTTCTTATGAAGCCCATATCGATCTGATCTTGCATCTGACAGAAGAATGCAAGTGTAGCCTGACAGAAGAAGATGCAGACGCCAAGCATTGAATGCAATGTCCAAAGTGTGTTTCTAAAGGGAGCAAATTGCGTTGAGTATAAAGACTCAGTTTTGATATGTTGTTAAAGGGTCGATGGGAGAGAAAAGCTCTCGGATTGTAAAGCTTTAGTAAAGCCTTTGGTTCTCTGGTTATGTATGGTTACTTGAGACTTCTTGTTTAATCTAAGTCATCTTTCTTCCTCCATCTTATCTTGCATCTGATACTGAATGTCCATGATTGAAGGATTCACATGGATTGTTGTGATTGTGTTGTAATGGATGTTTGATTGCAGTGTTGTTATAACATTTTTAGTTTCTTGAAGCTATGAATCCAAGAAGATCTTGTTTTTTGAGATTTTCTTCCTTAGGATGCTAGAAGACCATATGTCCATAGCAAACCTCTACATTTTCTCCTTAAGTTCTTCATCCTACTCACCCTCACTACAACTTACTGACTGAAGTTAGATCTAGACCTCATCTACCTATGCATGTCCGCCCAGTTTTATGAGTTTAGAGTGATATAATCTTGAGTCTGCATCCATTAGACCACCTTTAAATTTAACCATTGTGACATACAAACTAATGGGTATTGGGCTTACCTCTGCTGCAATCCAGAGGTGGCTTCTCATGCTAACATGGTGAAAATGTCTCATCATAATCAATCCCCTCAACCTAAGAGAATCCTCTCGCCATAAATAGAGCCTTATGTTTCTCACTGTTTCCATATGTAGCATACTTAATATTGTACAACCACCTGGAATTCACCACTGACTTCCCCTCTAGTCTAGGCACCACCTCCCACACATCATTCTGCATAATGGAATCATACTCTTCCTGCATGGCATCTCTCCAAACCTATTACTTTGTTGCCTGCTCAAAATTAGTGGGCTCGGAATCTATGATGCTAGTGACCATGGCCAAGTAGGAACCAAACCTCTCTAGTGCTCTGCTCTCTCTCATCAACTTATGGGGCTCACCCAAAATACTCCTTGGCCTCCTTCAAGGTCTTATGAAACCATCTCAGTTTCTTCTTCCCTGAAGTAATCTCCTGTGGAGCAATACCCTCGTGCCCCTCAGTCTTGTCCATAGATCTCACCATAGAAGTTTGAGATCCTGAAGCACGCGCACTTTTGGTCTGTGTACCATACACATGTGATATTGTAGTTGTACTGGGTGGACCAGTTACCCTTGAACTCAATGTACTAGAAACCTAAGGTTGTGTCCCTCGTGATGTATCATCCTACATCTGTGGGACCTCCTCAACTTTGTCTCCCAATTCACAAGATCTCTGGAAGGCTCCATTCTCCTTGAATCTAACATCTCTCCTCGCAACAACTCTCCTTAGTTTTGTTATGTAGATATGAAATGCCTTAGAGACTTAGTTGTATCCAACTAGGATCCCTTTCTCTATTGTGGGATCCAACTTTGTCCTCTTCTCATAAGGGAGATGAGAGAAAGTCAGACACCCAAATATGTGAAGGTGTCCAACATTTGGCCTCCTCCTAGTGAAGGTCTCCTTAAGAGTCTTTCTCCCCATATCTCTACGTGGACTCTTGTTCTGCAGATACATTGCAGTACTGCAAGCCTCAACCCATAAGAAAAATGGCAACCCCTAATCATGCAACATAGATCTCATTGCACCAACAATAGCCCTATTCTCCCTCTCAACAACCCTATTCTGTCAGGGTTTGTAAGTAACGATCAATTGTCTCCTGATACCCTTTTGGGTGCAGAAATCTCCAAACTCAATGGAGGTATACTTGCCCCCATTGTCTAACCTCAAGACCTTGATCTTTCTCTATGTTTGGTTCTCCATAGGAGCCTTAAACTCTTGAAACCTCTTGAATACCTCATTATTGGTCTTTGACAAGTAGATCCAGGTCTTCCTAGAGTGGTAATCAATTAATGTCACACATTACTCACATCCACCCAAGGAAATTGATGACATGGTCCGACACATATCATAGTGTACCAAATCAAGTATCCCAACTGATCTATAATCACTGCTCGGGAATTCATTCTTAGTGTACTTCCCAAGAGCACACCCCATGCAAACCTCTTAATGCTTAGTGTTGAACTATGGAAATCCTGTCACAATCTCCCTCAACACCCTTAGAGCTCCATGATGTAAGTGAGCCATCCTCCTATGCCACAACTCACACAACTGACTATTGTTGTTGCTACTAGCCAAAGCATGTAATGGATGAAATATAAGTCTGTATAGTTTCCCATCACAAGTCCCAATCACTCTAGATGATGCGATATTGGACCCCTTAGGGTGAATGAGGACCTAATAACCTCAGAAAGACACCTCAAATCCCCTATCCTAAATGGTGGAAATTGATATCAAGTTCTTCTTTAGCCCAGGGGCATACAAGACATCCCTAAACACCATGAGTGGCCTCAACTCCCTCTCAAAAGGAAATTGTGTTGCGACCAACCGACTTGACTATGGTGTAATTCCCAAGCACTATCTCCAAATTGACCCCGAACTCTATAAGATCAATAAAGTGCTCTCTAACGCCAAACATATGATTGAATCCTCCATTGTCCATGTACCATACACTAGATGGTGTCTCAAATGTAGACAGACTGACAATCAAGGAAATCTCCGTCTCAAATTGAGAGGCGAACTCATCCTCCTCAACTAATGTTGTTGTACCACCCTCCTTCTTCTTCTTCATCTTGGGACATTGTCTAGCATAGTGCTCTGTATTGTTACATGCAAAGAATTTAACTTTGCTCATATACCTCCGCTGCTCACCTCCCTTCTACTGCTGCTTGTCCCCACCCTTAAGACCCTTCTTGATCTTCTTCTTGCCCTTTATAGAAAGAGAAATATCCTCACTTTCATTCCCACCACACCGCCGACTAGTAGATCCTAAGCTAATCCTAACCTCCTCCTGTACAAAGTCATCCCATAACCTCTCCTAACTAGGAATATGTTCTTTAGCTACAATGCCTCGTACAAAGGACTCTCATGGTTTGGAGAAGCCATTTAAGGTTTTCCTTGCCAACTCTATTGGATCCACTACCTCCCCCATAACTACCAACTCATCATGTATCTGTGAAAACCTCACGAGGAATGAGGTCACCATATCGGTCTTAGTCATCTTAGTGCCCCTCAATTTCTCTTGGAGCACCATCTTCTGGTTTTGGTTTGGGCTTTGGTAAAGGATACACAAGGACTGCCACATTTAAAATGTAAAGTCCTTACTAGACATATGAGGAATTATATGGTCTTTGAATGCATCTAGGATATTCCTCTTGGCCTTGATGTTTCTCTTCCTAAACTCTACCAAGAGCACTACATCTGTAGGAGGAACCACATGACTCTCCACAATGTCTTATAGCTCACCCTCCTCCAAAATCAAACTATACTAGCCTTCCAGGGAGACCAATTACCAGCTCCTGCTAGCATATCCTCCACCCTCAAACCTCCAACTGACATGGCTACACACTAATGTAAAATGACCAAATAAAAATGTTGTCAAGGTGAGTTAAAATTATGTCCATTGTTTGCAATTTATACCAACTCTCTTATGCCCTTAGGCTCTGATACCATGGAGAATTTCAAGGCTCTTAAGGCAGTCAACATAGGTCTAATTTACCACTATTTAAAGGTTGCCTTCTGAGATTCTATTGGTTGTTAAGAACATGTTTGTTTAGGAATGTTTTATGGCCACCACTAGAACTGATTTCAAGCTCATTTTAATGCTCATGTTTCAAGGTTAGATTAACAAATGTTTGTTGTCACAAATTACTCTTTCCACAATCATTAAAAACTAGAAACACACCTCTGATATTTACCACTTAAATGATGATAATAAAATATGCAAACCACAATATTTAACACATGTATTTTTGGTCAACATGACCCTATAAAAATCCCCAAGGGGAAAACCAGTGAAGGGGAATTTATTGTGGAGCTTATAAGGGAAAAATTACAACAGATATTATAAGCCAACACATCTCGAGTTAGCAGCGCAAACTCCTTGGAATTTGTGCCACCAGGTCCTTGTAAAGCATTCCCTTCTTAAAAAATAAGTGTGCCAACCCTTGGAATCTATTCATGTTGTTCCTGTCTTAGAAATCGTTCCCTTCTTCCTCAGCTAGTGTGCTCAACCCAAGTGCGTCTTGTCTCAACAAGTGTGCCCTTCTTCTCAAAGTGCGCCCTCCTTCTTCTTCTCCTCCAAACTCCTTCTCCTCTTCCTCTACTCTTCTCATGCAAGAGATCAATGTGCCCCCTCTTCCCTCGTATTTTTCTTTAGCCTCCTCATTAGCTTGACCTAGGGATCAAGGGTGAAGATTAGATCTTAGCTTTGCAAGATCAAGGGTGGAAATTAAATCTCCCCTTTTACTTAAGTTCCCTAAGTCACTTTAGCATTGAATGAGTCCATAAAGTCATGTTCACTTTATAACATAAAGTTAAGTAAGGGAGGGTTACTTTCCCCCTTTGGTGTTAGGCACATCAATAGCACTAAGGGACTACTTACCAAGGTACCAAACCTTAACACTTCCTTGATAACGATGATATTGATGTTCTTGTCTTCCTTGAAATCTTTCCTGATAATGAGGGTGTCGATATGGTTTCACATTTGACATTTTTTCTTCACTCTGCACACCCTTACCATCTATCTTCTTTTCAGAGACAATATAATCCTCTATCCACTTTGTCTGGTCTTTGATTACTCTAGCCTTGGATATGATGACATCATATTTGGTATGTACATCCTCTTGATGAAGTTCAACTTCTTCAAGTATCTTCTGGTGACCTTCTTGAATCTTATCTTCTTTCTCCTTTTGAAGCTGCAATGTCACCCCATTTACCAAATTCTGATATCCTTCTTCAATTATGAATTGAATTTCTAATTTTACTTATCAATATTTAGGGATTCCTTAACCTTCTTGCAAATTTCCTCTTCAAGTGTTTTGGTAAATTTTCCATCCAAAATCCTTGTTTCTTCTTGATTTGATAATTCTTCTTTCCTTCTTTTAATCTCTTAACCTCATCTAATTTTTATTTATTATGGTTTCATAATCTACATATCTCTTCATCTTTCTTCTTCAATTCTTCCCTTGAATTATCCCTTTTCCATTTTGCTTTGCTACTATTTTCTAGCTTTATGTTATTAACCTCCTTAATGAGTGATTCATTAAGGGATTGCATGTTGAGGAAGTGATCATTTTTCTTTGTAATATATTTTCTTAGCTTCTCATTATCCTTTTGCAATTTGGAGACATTTTCTTTCGACTGCTTTAACTCCTCTTGAATTTTATACATCTCCTTCCTTTTTGTATCCCTAATCCATTTATTTGAGAAGAGTTCTTCACAATTTTCCCATGTGATGTTGAGTCTAGTATCGTGATCAATACTCGTCCACCATTTACAAGCTTCACCAAACAAATAACTTTTTTCCATTACATCATTTATGCCATATTTATTTACTATCTTCAACCATTCCATATGATTTATTTCATCTTCATCTTCATTTCCAGTGAAGTAAGGTATTTCCATTGATTCTTAATTGAGATCTAACCCAAACCTCAATTTACAACCTTAATATATTAGTAATAATGATCTCAAATAGTTATAATCCTTGTTCTAATATGATATTCTATGTTTTCTCTTTCCAATGGATTTTGAATCAGCTCAATCTAACATCCCAATCAAAAGTTATGATAGTTTTAAGTAAACATACCTTTGAAACCCTGATTTGGAGTTTGTCCTCCTGGTCGACCTTTCTTCTAATGTATTTCTGAAATTTCAGCCCTTATGAGTTTCAAATTTTGACCTGTAGTACCATGAAATGTCTTCTCTACAATTCCACATCTCTGAACTAAATTGGATGTGCCAAGTGAAAGTTAGGGTAACTTTCCCAAACTTTGTCGAGTTTTGGACTTTTTGGGAGAGAGAACTTGTACAAAATGTTGTGCATCTAATATTAAATACTAGATTATGAAATTCATACCCAAACTACTATGGACTTTCCTCTTTCCAATGCAACTGGTCTCACTGAATTTGGATCCTATATGAAGAAGTTATGAAAGTTTTACTCATAACACATGTTTGAGACTAGTTATAGGACTAGTAAAAAAACCCTATCTTCCACACGGCCCAGAAGCTGAAATTCGTACCATAGGTACTCTGACATGTCTTCTAAACAACCTCCAAGTTTTTATTTTTGAAGTGGCCCCAAAATTAACGTTATAACAAAAATTTCAAGATGACTTGCTTGAGGAAGAAAAACCTTGGGATCAGTTCTTTGATACCAAATGTAATGATCCAAATGCTTACAAATATCACAACAGAACAAAAGTGCACACCATGTACAAAATGTGAGGGTGGAGCACAACTCCAAGATAGATAAGTTACATAATAAATCCTTAAATAGTAGGAGAACATCCTCCAAATAACCAATTACATTTATACATCACCATTCACATGTCTACAATAATGAATACATGACCTCTATATATACTTATTCACACTTGCACATGAGGCCCCTTTATTATTAGGCCGACCTTGTTACATATATATTTACACATTACATGTACATTTGGCCCCATATATTTCCCCCTTCGGGTCATATCATATACATTTAACCTTATATATTCCCCCTTTGGGTCATAACAACCTTACAAGACTACATCGGAAGCTGCATCCACTTCACTATGGTCCTTACACCATCACCAAGGATATGGGCGATAATGATTTTAAGTTAAGTATTCCCCACTTCCTTGGCTTACACCAAATATTTAATGTCGACCTCCTTCGACCATATTTTCCACCACTATTGGACACATCAGAGGTGGCAGAGTAGCTGACACCTAAAGAGATGAACCTTTACTGCATGGAACAAGAAACCATTGATGGGATCATGGACAAAAAGGTTAAGGGAAGTCACCAATAAAAGATCCAACTCTATTGGGTCGTCAAAGCAAGACAACTATTGCACCAAGGTAAGTGTCTCACCAAGCGTCAAGTTCATCATAAGTTTCCCCATTAGATGTGGGCACTGAATGCAATGGAAGTCATTGCTTTCTAAGAGGGGAGGACTAATCCAAGTGGACATCGGTGGCCACCCACATATTCCACCAACTCAAAACATAGTTTCCATCTTAGCAATTTTCTACATTTTTGGGGGGGTCCTAAACTTCCACGATCGTTTTGAGGCCCTAAACGATTTTTTTTGGCATGACAGTGCCCAGTAAATAGCCAAATACATGTATTGGGCCAATCATAATGTGTAATTCTTGGTTAGACCTTTCCAATGGGCTACCAAGCACCCCAAGCGTAGATCGTATGCAAACGTTATGCCCCCAAGATGTTTACGTATCAACTAACCACATCCAAGCCCACAAACCTCTTGGTGTTTCATCTTTTGGGGTTAGGGTTTTCTCATCGATGTTTTATGTTAAAAGGCCTTAAGGCCTTTTGGCCTCACTATAATCACTTATTTTGAATGCGCGTATCCATCATATCTTTTCTCGGAGATAAGATGCCACCATTCTAGTGAGTTCATTTCACTCTACATTTTTATAGTTTTTGCATATTTCATTCATTAATCAAAATTGAGTATTACCATATCTTTGTTTTTCTTTCATACTTTTGTGTTTCATTTCATTCCCTCATAAATACGAATTGCTTAAATAAAGAAGAAGTAGACCCATTGATCAACACAACAAAGAGAGTAGAAGACAAACACTCAGTTGGTTGTGGAGCCTGATTATCTTCTTGATTCAAAGGTTTGTTTCAGCTATACTTGGATCCCATTCCCTAACGGGGGGGTGTTGGGGGGGCTCTCCCCCCCCCACAACTATCACCAGGGGGCGCAAAAAAAATTTAGCTCCCCTGGCGGGGGATTCAGGTGCAGCGCCCCCGAAGCAAAATATTGGGAAAAATTGCCTTGTAAAATATTGTAATTTGGTAGTCAATCCAAACCGTTCATTATAAGGTCGTACATCTGACGGTAGAAGTTATGTTAGGCTTTTTTTCCCTAGAAGGCAACCCTCTTTTATGAAGGAATTGTATTACGACTGTGTATGTGTGTGAATATTGTATTATGAGAGAGGAGTCTGTGAGAGAAATAAGAAGAAGTTACAACGGGTGTGTTGTAGGTTGTATCCCTTCATTTGCTGGATAATAATAAAGGAAGGACCTAACAATTTCTCTGGTGGATGTAGCCCACACCGAGTGAACCATGTATATTCATGTCTCTATTGTATTATGTGTCTTCTGTGTTTTATTTCTTCATTTTTATTTTATTTTATTTCTCTACGACCCTATTTCTCCCACAACTGGTATCAGATCGAAAGGTATGTCACATCAAAAGAGGGTTCCTAGTTTGAGTAGGAGAACTGGCGGAAGATGGAAAGTTTAGAGTTGAGAAATTCAATGAAAAAAAATACCAGTTATGGAAGATGCAGATGGAATATTATTTATATCAGAAGTATCTATTCCTACGATTGGGTGGAATAGCAAAGAAGTCGACGACCATGAAGGACAAAGAATGGGAGGTTCTTGACAGAAAGGCACTAGGAATAATACGACTGAGCCTGGTAGCATCAATGGCTTTCAATGTTTCAAAATAAAAGACAACGAAGGAGCTGATGGATGCATTGGCTAAACTGTATGAAAAACCCTCAACGTCCAATAAGGTATTTCTAATGAAGAGATTATTTAATATGAAGATGTCAAAAGGCGGGTATGTTGCAGATCATTTAAATGAATTTAGTATTGTTACTAATAAGCTAAGTTATGTAAAAGTGGACTTTGGTGATGAGGTCAGGGCTCTTGTAATCTTGTGTTCATTGCCAGAAAGTTGGAATGGCTTGGTCATGGCTATAAGTAACTTTGTCTCTGGTTCGAACACTCTAAAATTTGATGATGTTGTTGGTGTTATCCTTAGCGAGGAAATGCGACGAAAAGCACAAATGAGACATCAAGTAATGCATTGACTGTGGAGAGTAGAGGAAGACAAAAGGATAAAGGAAAGGGCTCATGGAACCGTGGGAATTATAGGAAGGGCAAATCCAAATCCAGACTGGGAAAGATAGAGTGTTGGAATTGTGGGAAGAAAGGACATCTAAAGAAACACTGTAGAGCTCCAAAAAAACAAAGAGATGGACAACAAGAGAAAAATAAAGAAGCAAATGTAACAGGTGGTGTGTTACAATATGCTTTGATTATTTCTATAGATAATATTTATGAGTCTTGGGTAGTAGATTCAGGGGCTTCATTTCATTCCACACCCCATAGGAAACATTTTCCAGATTATGTTCAAGGTGATTTTGGACATGTTCATTTGGGTGATGATGCACCATGAAAAATTGTTGGAATGGGTAATGTACAAATAAAGCAAAAGAATGGAAACCAATGGTTATTGAAAGAAGTAAGACACGTACTATATCTAAGTAAAAATCTAATTTCAATATGGCAGTTGGCAAGTGAAGGATGTATATCTGTATTTACATATAAAGCATGGAAGATCACCAAAGGATCACCGGTGATAGCAAAAGGAGAGAAGGTGGGTACATTGTATTTATGTACTGGTAATACTGATTCTTCTATCTCTTTAGCTTCTACAAGAGTGGATACAACACTGTGGCATCATAGGCTTGGACACATGAGTGAGAAGGGGATGCAGATACTTCACAAAAGAAATTTGTTGCCAGATATTAAACAAATTGATTTGGATTTCTGTGAGCATTGTGTTAATGGAAAACATAAGACAATTAGATTTCTCAGAGTCGGAAAATAAAAGAAGAGTGAAAGGTTAGAGCTTGTGCATACAGATGTATGGGGACCAACTTAGGTATCATCTTTTGGTGGCTCTCATTATTATGCTACTTTTATTGATGATGCAACTAGAAAAACTTGGGTTTATTGCATTCGACAAAAATNNNACTAGAAAAACTTGGGTTTATTGCATTCGACAAAAATCTGATGTTTTTTAAACTTTTAAGAAATGGAAAGCTTTGGTTTAGAATGAGATGGGAAAAAGGTTGAAGTGTCTCAGATCAGACAATGGAGGTGAATATTGCAGCAAGGATTTTGATGATTATTGTTCATACCATGGGATTTGTAGAGAGAAAACAGTTCCAGGAACACCACAAGAAAATGGCGTGTTGCCATGAAAAGGATGAACATGACAATCATGGAGCATGTATGAAGTATGAGATTGCATGCAGGGTTGCCCTTACAGTTTTGGGCAGATGCTATAGATATTTTTTTTTAGTTGATAAAAAAAGGACATTCAAGCTCTTTGGATGGTGGCATTCCAAAGGAGGCATGGACAGGTAAAAAGGTAATCTATTCATTTTTTAAGTATTTTGGTTGTGAAGCATTTGTCCATATTGATAAAGAAAATAGAACAAAACTTGA
>CBVK0100043849.1:0-20820 GCA_900067695.1 Picea abies
CACATACTGCAAATTGCCAAATTAAGTCTGGACACATACAACTAAGGAGGGCAAGAAATAGTCAACAGTCAATAAGTAGGCAACACTGCAACAATAAGTTTGACTTATTGAATAATGAGGTTGAATGCTACACTTGTCATAACTTTGGACATAAATCTATTGACTGTCGGTTAAGGAACTATGAACCAGATTCGAAATCTCCTGTTGAAAATGTCAAGTTTTGGAAGAAGAAGGAAAGTAACAAGTGTGGATTAGTATTATCTGCTCAAAGAAAAATGAAACCTTGGTATATAGATAGTGGTTGCTCCAAACACATGACGGGAGACAAAGACAAGTTTCTATCGCTAAGTGAAAGTAAATCAGGAACCGTAACCTTTGGAAATGATGCTCCAGGGAAAATAAAAGGAAAAGGGATGGTGAGCTTAAGTAATGGAAAAGGAAAAGCCAAAGATGTTCTACTTGTGGATGGGCTGAAACATAATCTGCTCAGTGTAATTCAAATGTGTGATAGACGATGCAAGGTTTTGTTCACATCCAAGGATTGTAAGATAAAGTCTGTAAACTCAGGACAAGTAGTGGCCAAAGGCATAAGGACAGAAAATAATGTGTATGTGCTAAAAGAAAATAGAGAAGAATGTCATCTAAGCAAACATGATGAAAGCTGGTTATGGCATAGGAGACTTGGACATCTAAACTTTGACCACTTAATCAAACTTAAAAACCTCAAGGCAGTAAAAAATCTTTCGAAAATATCAAAGCCCCAAGATTCAGTGTGTAAACCCTGTTAAGTAGGGAAGCAAAACATGACACAGTTTAAGTCCAAGAGATTTACTTCAACAGAGAAACCACTCCAACTAGCTCATATGGATTTATGTGGACCATCAAGATAGGAAGGCATAGGGAAAGAAAACTACTTCATGCTGATTATCGATGATTACTCTAGACTTACTTGGGTAGCCTTTCTCAAAGAAAAAGTTGAAGCATTTGAGAAGTTTAAGATATTTAAGGCCTTAACTGAGACTCAAACAGGGAATAGGTTAAAGGAAGTAAGATCAGACTGGGGAGGAGAGTTTATGTCAAGAGAATTCAAGGAATTCTGCGATGAGCATGGGATCAAGAGAGAATACACAATACCAAGAACTCCACAACAAAATGGAGTAGTTGAAAGGCAAAACAGAACAGTGCAGGAAATGGACAGGTCAATGATGAATGAGAAAAACATTGGTCAAACCTACTGGGTAGAAGCAATACACACAGCAGTCCATGTGCTTAACAAGGCTCACCTCAGACCACAAAGTGACAAAACATCTTATGAATTATGGTTTGGAAGACCTGCCTCAATCAAACACTTCAGAGTCTTTGGGAGTAAATGCTACATAAAGAATAATGATGAAAACCTTGGAAAATATGATGACAGGGTAGATGAAGGTATTTTCTTAGGGTATGCTACAAACAGTAAAGGATACAGATGCTATAATAAGAGGCTACATAAAATTGTTGACTGTATTGATGTAAAAATTGATGAAGAAATCCCAACAAGAGAGGTGTACGATAATGAGACTTCTACAGAAGACACAAATAAAGCTGATGATGAACAGGTCCAAGAATCAGAAAATGAAGACTCTGAATCAGATGAAGACTCAGACACTCAGACAGACTCAATTTAGTAGTCAACTACAAATTCCTCCTCCAGAATCATTCAAAAGAATCATCCTGCAAATCAGATAATTGGAGAAAAAGACAAAGGGGTACAAACCAGGAGAAAGCTAATCAAAACCACCAAACAATCTCATATAGCTCTCATATCCATGCTAGAACCCAAGAACTTTAATGAATCCAGCACAGATGATCACTGGGTTAAAGCAATGAATGAAGAACTTGATCATATTGAGAAAAAAAATACATGGGAGATGGTTCAAAGACCCGAAGGTAAAAACGTCATTGGCTCCAAATGGATCTTTAAGAATAAATTGAATGAGAAAGGACAAGTTATCAGGAACAAAGTGAGGTTAGTCTGTAAAGGCTATGCTCAGATAGAAGGACTGGATTTTGATGAAACATTTGTGCCTGTAGCAAGATTAGAAGCAATCAGAATATTTCTTGCCTATGATTGTCATAAAAGGTTTAAAGTCTACCAAATGGATGTCAAGTCAGCCTTTCTCAATGGAGATTTAAGTGAAGAAGTCTATATGGAACAACAAGAGGGTTTAAAATTGTCTGATAACCCTGACTTAGTATGCAAGTTGAAGAAAGATTTATATGGTTTAAAACAAGCCCCTCGAGCCTGGTATCATAGACTGGATACGTATCTCAAAGACAAAGGGTTCAAGAGAGGAACAGCTGACATCAATCTGTATATTAAGACAGAGGATAATGATTTTCTCATTGTACTGGTCTATGTAGATGAAATCATCTTTGTATGTAATAAGGATTCACTGATACAATGGTTTGCATCTGCCATGGAGTCTGAATTTGAAATGTCTATGATAGGAGAGTTGTCATTTTTCCTTGGTCTGCAAATTACTCAGAGGCCCGATGGGATCTTCATCTCTCAAGGAAAATATTTAAGAGAAATGCTGAAAAGGTTTCAAATGGAAGATTCTAAACCAATGGGTACACCTATGGTAACTGGATGTAAATTAAGCAAGGATGATGATTCACCTGATGTTGATCAAAGCTCCTATCGATCAATGATAGGAAGCCTGTTGTACATCACAGCATCTCGGCCATACATAATGCATGTTGTAGGAATGGTAGGAAGATATCAGGCTGCACCTAAACAGAGTCATTTGCAAGTTGTCAAAAGGATATTCAGGTACTTCAAAGAAACAATGACTTATGGTCTGTGGTATCCCAAAAATCAAAGTCTTCAGTTGTCTGCTTATTCATATGCAGATTGGGCAAATTGTGTTGATGAGAGGAAAAGCACCAGTGGAGGAGCATTCTTCTTGGGTAACTCCTTAGTAGCCTAGCTTGGTAAAAATCAAGGTTCCATTTATTTATCAACCATAGAGGCAAAGTACATTGTTGTTGCTACCTGTTTCACACAGGTATTATGGATTATTCAGACACTTGCAGACCTAGAGGTAAAGTACACTGCACTGATCCCAATTCATTGTGATAAAACTAGTGCCATCAATGTGTCTAAAAATTCTGTCCTCCACTCCAATACAAAACATATTCCCATAAAATATCATTTTCTGAGAGAGCAGGTCACCAATCAGATTGTTCAGATCCTTTACATTCCCACTACAGAGCAAATTGCAGAAATCTTTACTAAGCCCCTAGCCAAGACACCGTTTGAATATCTCAGACAGAAGTTGGGTGTCATTTCGTTCCACACCTAAAAGAGTCCATCTTGTTAGGGGGAGATTTGTATTGTTTGATTATCTAATGCCTCCTAAATTACTGCAATAGCTCAAGGGGAGCATGTCTCTTCTATGACATTGATGTCAAAGGGGGAGAAAAGAATTTAGGTGTCTTAGTTGCCATCAATGCCAAAGGGGGAGATTGTTGACAAAGGCTTAACAGGTAGCATATGCTTGTCATTGATGGAAAGTACAATAGTGGATATGGAAGGATAAGAAGGATAGAATCCCTTGGGGTTTTGGACGTGAAATCTCAGGAGGAATAGCGTCGAGGAGAATGTGTGCAACAAAGCACAAGATACAGGAGTTCGCAGAGGAGAAGAGTCAGTGACCGTTGGATCCCATTCAAGTTTCCCGAAAGAATGAGGGTTGTCTGATCTGAATGAAGACAAGACGAGCGCACTGAAGAGGAGGACAGAGCTCAGTCGTTAGATCCAAGTGCAAGACCCGACCATCGTCAGATCAAGGATAAACTGCACGCTTTTTAAAGTACAAGGAGAAGTGGGAGTAATCGTGATGTGCAAAGTCGCGATCTAATCTGAGTCGTCGAGATCTAGGGTGATATGAACCATTGATCAAACTCCACATCAGATTTTCATGAATCGCGACTTTGAAATGCCAAAATCACTTGACATCAAGAACTCTGAAATCGCGATATGCGATTTCGCGATTTAATCGCAGCCGTTAAAGTTAGATGTGATCTAGACCGTTGACCCAACTCACATCAATAGACCACGCCAGATAGGGACACTTGGCACAACCAGGTAATGACAGGTGTCAGGCTGATTCAACACTTCAGGCACTTATAAGTCATAAATCAGAGTGACACGTGGCAATATTCAACACGTGTCAATCCACGTGTGACGTCAATAGAGTTTCAGGGATCACAACATGGAGAGGCAAGTAAACAGTGCAACAGAAATGCCAAAATCGCGATATGTAATATCGTGACGTATTTGCAGCCGTCAGATCAAGCTCTAATCTGGATCGTCGATCCCAATCCTTGTCGGAGTTTTGGGGATCGCGAGTTGAAGTTGTCAAAGAACATTGACATCAGGAATCTCGATATCGCGATATGAAAAATCGCAATGAAATCACAGCCGTTAAATCAAGCTTTGATCTGAACCATTGATCTGACTTCTTCACAGGGTTTTGTGGATCGAGATTTGAAAGTGACAAGAACATTCACCACAGGAATGTCGAAATCGCGATATAAGAAATCACGAAATGATCTGAGCCATCAGACCAAGCGTTAATTGGGACCATTGATCCCACGCAGTTTCAGGGTATCGGGGATCGCGACTTGGAGAGTCAAGATGCCTCATCTCCAGACTCGCGAAATGTGAAATCGTGAAATCACCTTATGCATAAGGCTGTGATCACAAACCTTGGTCACATCAGCGAGAGATGGACAGATGTCAGAAGACAAGGAGGAGCCGAGCCTTGTCACACGGTCAGGTGGAGAACGACACAGAAGGTGACACGACAAGAGTGGGGCCCTTTGTCAATACTCCACCATTCTGGACCCCCCCCCCCTCGTATTAAAGATAGAAAGGCAAGGGGGGTCCAGAATCGCATGAGATTCGTTGATCTGAACACTTTAATCCTGACTGCTCGAAATATGCACGCCCAATTCCAGACCCCCCCCCTCCGCTTAAAGATAGAATGGAAAGGGGGCTCTGGAATCGAATCCAGACCGTAGATATGAGAGCACAAATACTGACCATGTAGATTTTCTCACCGTATATCCAATGATGTAAATAATTTAAATAAGATCGAAGGGATACTAAGGCACGACACAGTGAGACTGCCATAAACCATTGATGACGTCAACTAGAGAAGTCGAAGAGACCGTTGTGTGATCGCCAGAGGAGATGAAGAGCTCCAAGCTTCATCCAAGTGAAGAAAGACTATTCTTAGAAGGAATTGACAGATAGATGAGCTCGACTATCATGGAGAAGACGAAGAATCTCAACTGCCAGAGAGACTGAGGAATCTCAACATAACATCCAGTGATGTTGAACGCGTGGGAAAACGACCAGAGAAGCTGAAGAGTCACGATGATAATCAGACTGAGCACTCGAGAGGTGGAGGATAACGGTGCAGAGTCAGCATACAGAGGCATTGCGAACACTGCATGCACAAGGTGAATAGAAGCTATAAAGACATAGTACATAGAAGAGATGGGGTTGTTGTTGCTGTTACTGTTGGAGGTTGTTGTGATTGTTGTTGGTGAAGATAATTCATGGTTGAAGAAGGATCAGAGTGCAGTAGCTGACGAGCAGAGAAGAGGAACCGTGCGGTGACTGGGCATAGTGCACAGAGCAACGAAATGCAACAGAACAATGATAAGTTAGGTAAGTCATTGTCGAACATCATATCACTGTAATAAATTTAGTAGCAAAGATTTAGATTTCAGGGTGGTTGGGAGGAGCTAGGGAGGATTGGTGTCCTCAAATGTTCAGGTGGGTGCTTGAACACAGGGAGTTGGTGCTTCCTTCTAGATGATGCTAGAGAAACTAGGGAGTTGGTGCTTCCTTCTAGTTGGTGTTAGAGAAACCAGGGAGTTGGTGCTTCCTTCTAGTGGGTGCTAGAGAAAACAGAGAGTTGGTGCTCTTAGCAAGTTGTAGCTTGCAAAACTGAGGTTGTAGCCTCACTATGAGTTGGTGCTCATATGTATGATACTGTAAAGATTGTAACCATTACTTATCATATAAAGAAAAAGAGGTTTTTACCCAGCATGGGTTTCCTCGGGAAATATCTGTCTCTTTGTTTCTCATATATGTGAATGATGCTGAAAGTACCATCGTTTATTTCTCTACATTATTGTGATCATCATTTAGTGTCTCTACAAAAAGTTTAAAAGAACCAAAATTGTTTAAGCACGGTAACAACTGATTCACCCCCCCTCTTAGTTGTCCAACATACACAACATACTAATTCTTGTACCCTAATCAACACATTTGTTCTCACTAAATTTGGATCTATTATGAATAAGTTATGACGTTGTTACCTGAAACACTTGTTTTTGACTAGTTTCAAGACTAGCAACAAACCCTATTTTCCACAGAGTGTAACTCCAAAAATACAATGACCCACAAGTTGAATTGTTTACCATAGATACTTGGGTATGTTTTCTCAATTTCATAACAATTTCATGGTCTGAATCATTATAGAAAAAAGGTTATACCGAAAATGGTCAGATGACTTGTAAATAAAATACCTTAGAAAACACCATCAAAAGAATTTATCCTTCCTTGCATTCTAGCCTTCTTTTCTTCACCTTTCCTCAAAATTTTGTCTTAGATATTGTTGGTTATCTCAGAAACATGTAGATATTCAATATTCTCAAGTGTGTTTAAAATGAGAGAGCCTTTCCTCTTCTTTATACTCTCTAAGTAGCTTCCTTAAAAACATCTTCTAGGTCACTTGGCCCCACTTTCCTTATTTTAGGGTTAACCCACTCCTAATTTCTCCATTAAATTTATTATTTAAATAATTTATTTTGTATTCACTCTAATTTCTCCATTAAATTTATTATTTAAATAATTTATTTTGTATTCACTTTGAATTATAGTACACTCATCACTTCACTTTATTATTTACGTTTTAAAATCCATTAAACCACTTTGACTACTTTGACCTTTTGGGGCTTCTAGATGACATGTGAGGGTCCTCCAACTTCGTAAGGCCATAACTCTCAAACCGTGAGGAGTTATGTGATGTTTCACATACCACTAGAAATGGCATGAAATGTAATATTCATATAGAATAGTATTGTCTGAAAATATATCATAACTCATACCGTTACCCATCAAAGAAACTTGGGTCCATTACCCAAACCTGGGGTCTCCAACTTCTCATGGCCATAACTCTCTAACCGTGAGGAGTTATGTGACGTTCTACATACCACTATAAATGGCATGAAAATCACTATACATATAGGATAGTTTCACCAAAAATTTACTTGATCTTCATCTCATCATTCCACATACAAGCATGGGTCCTGCAACCATTCTTCTAGGATAACTCAATCCGCAAAGCATCTTCCCGTGAGGGATTTCACCATAAGGGGACCACTTTGGAGTTCATCCATCTGTGCACCTTATCAATAATGATAAGACAATAATGAGAGCATGGGTCCTCCAACCATTCTTCTAGGATAACTCAATCCACAAAGCATCTTCCTGTGAGGGCTTTCACCATAAGGGGACCACTTTGGAGTTCATCCATTTGTGCACCTTATCAATCATGATAAGACAATAATGAGTCATCTATACATTTTTCCAACAATGCATAATATACCAATGAAACCACATTGGTCCATCTTCATCATGTATCAATGACAACTCATTGATCCATCTTCACCTATGCATTCTCATCAAGGAAAATACATATTATATTATATCAATCATCAATCAATCAATCCTTTGACATCAATCAATAACTTGACATCAATCAATGAAATCAATCAATCAAACCATTGGTATCAATGACAACATGATCCAAAAATTTTCCTTTCTCCCAGTTTACTTCATTTTTCAGTCAGAACAGCTAACCCCACACAGTCACTGCATATTTCTTTTATATCCACCACAACCTCTTTAGTTACACCTCGAATATCCTAGAGCAAAAACACCTCAGCAACTGAATCGCATACCATCCAAGAATCATGATTCAGTTCAGTTAACTAAATTGTAACTAAACAACTAATCGTGAGGTGGAACAATAGCCCTTTGATCGGATTCACAATTCACCGGCACCGTTGGATTACTTCGACAGGGTATCACATTTATCCCATGTGCCCACTGGCTATGACGATAGGGTAATCATAAAGTTATTTCTCATTTCGGATTTCAGATATATTGTGGTGAGGCTTCTCGACTTTCTATGTCACGATATTTTAAAATAGGGATTAGAAATTAATACCTTCCCTTTTCATGACCATCGACGATGACCACCGGCTACACCAACAAGCGCTATGAAATTTCTCTTTTGGGAACTTTTGTGATGATGCATCTTGACTCTACCATTTCATGATCTCTTAAATGGAGCTTTGTTGGGCTAGCTCCTTCCTCTTATATGACCGCTAGTCGTAACCAAGAACTTATCCAGAAAGTTCTTTCATGATTTGGGACTTCAGGGATCTTGGTGTGAGGTTTCTTGACTCTTCCAACTCCCAGTATCTGAAACTCTGAAATGGAGCCAGATCAATGGTCCATGCTCTCCCTTTGATCAATGACTCATATTAAATGGTGGTTTCACGTTTCACGATTTCAAAGGATAGAGCACCTCCTTCCTTTGATTTTCTAGTAAATGAAATGTTGACCTATTGCCACGTGTACTCTGCATCCAATGGTCCGCGACATATTTCTATCCAATGGTTCAGATCAATCCTTGATCCGATGGACCATATCATTTTGGGATATCCCATATCACGAGTTCCCACACCATTCTCTATTGACTCCTCCAATGTGCAAGTCAGTGACTAATCGCTCGCCATGTGTCCTTCTTGAAGATTAATGGTTCTCCTTCTTTCGGAAATTTGTAAGCCCGCTTCATCTTGCATGTAAATATCTTGCTCCTTCTTCTGGATTCAAAGAAGGTTATTCCTCATGCTCAGATCCAACATTAGATATTTTTTCTCCTCTTTTGCGTGTTCCTCCTATCTGTATTCAGATATGGCGGTCATCAGGAATTCTAAGTGGGTGATCCAACGATCACTGTAGATCTTCACTGTTAATCTTGCCATGCCATTATCACTGCGTTGTTGATCATGTTGATATTTCCATCAATGAAAAACACATTGCCTGCATATTCTGTTTGTAAATATGCCAAAAATTATTTGATTATTATACAAGAATGACTGCAGTTTTCTTTCTCAAGAATAACTCTAAATTTTTTGAAAACTTCAAGGTCTACAAGGAAATGGTTGAAAATGAAATGGATTGAAAAATAAAATGATTGAGATATAATAATGGAGGAGAGTTCACTTCAAATGAATTTATGGACTACTACAACATTCATGGAATAAAAAAGAAATCCTTCATTGCTATGACACCTCAACATAATGGAGTTGTTGAAAGAAAGAATAGGACAGTACAAGAAATGGCTCAAACAATGCTAATGGATTCCAAATTGACAGATATATTTTGGACACAAGAAGTGCATACAACAATTCACATTCAAAATAGAGTAATGCTCAGAAACAACACTGACAAAACTCCCTACGAGATATGGAAAGGAAGGCAAGCAAATGTGAAGCACTTCAAAGTTTTTGGAAGCAAATGCTACATCAAAATAGAAGATGGAAGAATGGGAAAGTTTGAATCTCATGTGGATGAAGGAGTACTTGGTGGTTACTCAAGTACAAGGAAAGCATACAAGTTTTACAACCTGAGATTGAACAAAGTCATGGAAAGCTTCAATGTAACAATTGATGAAATGGGTAGACAAGAATTAAAGGAAGAAGAGAATGAATCAATGGAACAACTTTACGAAGAAGAAAAATAAGATGAAAAGGTAGAAGGGGAAGATGAAGAGGATACGATAGAAGTAGAAGAGCAAGTTTAGCAAGTGCCTCCAAAGACACATAGCAGACGAGTACAGAAGAATCATACTTCAGATCAGATTATCGGAAACAGAGATGCAGGAGTTGAGACTAGAAGAAGAATCCATTCACCAGAAAAAACACACCTAACACTCTCATCTACAATTGAACCAAATTGTTTTTAAGAGGCCAACAAGGAAGAATTTTGGAATAAGGCCATGGATGAAGAATTGGATCGAATAGAGAAAAATGACACTTGGGAATTGGTTCCAAGACCAAAGAATAAGAATGCGATC
This sequence comes from Picea abies, assembly GCA_900067695.1. Classification (NCBI taxonomy): domain Eukaryota; kingdom Viridiplantae; phylum Streptophyta; class Pinopsida; order Pinales; family Pinaceae; genus Picea; species Picea abies. The sequence continues at coordinate 10,215 of CBVK0100043849.1, forward strand.
GACACAAAGTGGGTTTTCAGGAATAAATTGAATGAAGATGGACATGTTACAAGGAACAAAGCTAGATTGGTATGTAAAGGATATGCACAGGTTGAAGAAATCAACTTTGAAGATACATTTTCCCTAGTTGCCAGAATGGAAGCAATCCAATTTCTTTTAGCTTATGCATGCTCCAAAAAAATTGAAATCTATCAGATGGACGTAAAATCATCTTTTCTGAATGGGGAATTTGAAGAATAAATCTACATTGAACAACCAGAAGGATTTAAGTTGTTAGAGAATGTGGATTATGTGTGTAAACTAAATAGGCCTTGTATGGTCTAAAACAGGCTCATAGAGCATGGTACTCTAGATTGGATAAATATCTACAACATGTAGGGTTCAGAAAAGGAAGTGCAGACAACAACCTCAACATCAAGGTAACTCAATATAGTATTTTATTAATTGAAGTTTATGTTGATAATATTATTTTTGGAAGTACTGATGACATGTTAAGCCAGAAATTTGCAAAGGACATGCAGAATGAATTTGAAATGTCATTACTTGGAGAACTATCCTTCTTTCTGGGTCTTCAGATACATCTATCGGAGAAATGCTAAAGAGGTTTGGAATGAAAGATTGAAACCCAGTTATCACTCCCATGCTAACCAGTTGCAAGTTGATAAAAGATGATGATTCAAATTATACAGATCAGAAGAAATACAGCTCAATGATTGGTAGTCTACTATATGTGATAGCATCTAGACCAGATGTAATGTAGGAAATTGGACAGGTGGCATGATTTCAATAAGCACCAAAGGAATCACGTCTATTAGAAGTGAACAGGATTTTCGGATATCTCAAAGGAACATAAGAGTTTGGATTATGGTATCCAAAAGGAAAGGATCTAACACTTATTGCCTACATAGATGGAGATTGGGCAGGTTGCATTGATGAACAAGGAAGCACTAGTGGAGCAACGTTCTACTTGGGTGAGTGTTTAGTATCATGGCTAAGAAAGAAACAATCATCAATATCTTTATCTACAGTTGAGGCAGAGTATATTGTAGCAACCACATGGTGTACACAGGTCCTATGGATCAAAGAAACTCTAACAGATATACAGATTGAATATGATGATTCCATTCCAATCTATTTTGATAATACAATCTCCATCAGTATCTCAAAGAACCTGGTGATGCACTCCAAGATGAAGCACATTCCAATAAAGTATCACTTTCTACGGGAATAGGTTGAAAAAAAGAACATCATAGTTGAATATGTGGGAACAAAAGAACAAGTGGTAAACATCTTTACAAAATGGCTTCCATGGGAAGCCTTTGAGTATCTTCTCCAGAGAATTGGAGTTATTTCTACTCCAAAATGAATTATTTTGAATGCTTATCTTAGATGTACATGAGGAAGCACCAGAAAGAGGATAGTTCAGGTTGAGAGATCAGATAGTTCAGTTAGGGGGAGCAACCCTAGATGGAAATATACCTTTTCCATTGATGACAAAGGAGGAGAGATTTATCAGATGCATAAGACAAAGGCATTGTTCCCGGGGGAGAGTTGGTCACAAATATGTAGAGGACATAGGCATGGTTCTAGGGGGAGCGATGGTCACAGGAGGAGATTGTTGATATGAGTGTTATGACTTTAGTATTGCATGACATGACCTTAGTATTTCATCAAAGAGTTTCCATCAATTCCAAAGGGGAATATTTTTTATTAATTGGTTTGGTTTTCATTGATGTCAACCCTTGAAGAAAGTCCAGTAGTGAATTCTAGTAACACATGGTTTGGGGAATGGAACCAAGTTTGTTTGATGGATAATGGTATTAATTTTGATATATTTTTAGGTATGGATAATGGTACCATTATACATATTCTAGCTACACCATTATAGCTTGCATATACCCACAAATGTTGCAAAAATTAAAAAATTGCAAGGAATTCGTTGAGATTACAGCCTATTGGGTAGTTTTCCAACCGTCCCATCGCCTATAGCCCATCACCCAACCGAAAAACCATCCTTTTGTAATATAAAAGGAGGTTTTGGGGTCTCATTCCTAAGAGAAGCATAAGAAAAATGAAACTCTTCCCATTTCACATCCCCTCCTTGCCCCAAGAATTTGCATCCACCTTGTGAGTTTTGTGCCAGAATTGTCCATTCTTGCATTTTCCCTCCATTATAAGCCTATGCCATTTCCATAGAGAGAAGTGTGAGAGGAGAAAGATATGTCGAAGAGCAGTTGGATCTTGGTGAAGAGGAGCCCAAACCAGGTTCGAAGAGTAGTCGTCGATCTCATTGTAAGTAAACTTTGTGATATCAATAAAAGGAATACTTTTTTTGTCCTGCCATATGATGTGTTCAATATTTATGTTTGATTTGTGTTTTATACTGACATATAACCCACTAATTCATATATGAGATACATGTTCATAGTTTCTTGTTTGTCTTTTTTTGAATACAGGTCATCCTTGGGAGGAGACTTGTAGTCGAGGAGCAATCGAATGCGAAAGGATCAACACCAAACATGTAGTTTAAGGTAGAGTTACCAGATCCTTTTACTTTGTATTTATTATATGAATGTGGGGTATATTTGGGGTCTTCTAAAGAGTAGGAGACTTTTAGACGGTTAGATATGCCTACATGTTGAACCCTAGTGTAGTCCATAGGGGGTTTTTCTGCTATAGAAGAATTGGCGACCATATTGAGGAAACCTCTAGGGTTTTAGGGGATAGTTTATGGGTGTTTTAATTGGTTTGATTACCTTTTTTCAGTTTCTGTAAGTGTTATTGTGGGAAAACCCCTCTACGGACTACACCAGGGTTCTAAAATGTAGGCATAGCTAACCATCTAAAGTCTCCTACTTTTTATCAACTATCTCGACATTACCCCACAATCATACATAAAAGACAAACTATAGGGATCCGGTAGGCATACCTTAGACTCTGCGTCTGGTGTCGATCCATTTACACTTAGTTGTTTCCTGACTACAAGTATCCTCACAAATATGACCTACATTCACCAAAAGACAAACAAGAAACTACAATCATGCTTTCTACATATGGATTATTGGGTTAGACATCATAAACAATAAATGTAAACAAATCACAGAAATTTAAGACGTCATTTGGTGGGACGAAAAAATTACTTCTTTATATTAATCTCACAAAATTCACTTACAATATGAGACTGAAACCACTCCTTGAACTTGGTCCTAGGATCCTCTTCACAATGCACCAACTGCTTCCACATCTCCTTCTCCTCTTCATTTCTCTCTAGGGGAATGGCAAGGGATTTCAATGGAGGAAAAGGGAATTCTGGCTCAAATTCACAATGTGGTTGCCGAATATTGGGGGAAAGGGGGAATACATAAATGGGCAGAGTTTCTATGCTCTCATGCTTCTTCTTGAAATGGGACCCCAACCCCTTCTTTTATAGGCCAGAAGAGATAGTAACGGTTTGGGTGACTGGCTATGGGTAGTCAAGAAGTTATGTAATGGCTCGAAAACCCGTATCCCTTTGCAATTTTAATTTTTTCCGATATTTTGTGAGTGTACGTAGGCTGTAGTGGTGTAGCAAGCATGTGTACATAGGCAGTAGTGGTGTAGGGCGTGTACACCTTCAAAACAATGGTTTTTAGAAGAGCTTGTTTAGTGATGGCTTGGCAAAGATAGCAAGTTAGATGGCCTAATGCTAGGTATGCATGTATGATGCAATTTAGGGTTATAACAGATGCCCCCTAATGTGTGAGGTCAGAAGAGCATCTGATGGCCGAAATACATTACAAATCTTCACCGATGTACAAAGTGAGTGAGCCTAGGAACTAGAGTTCAGGAGGTACCATATGAAAAAAATAATAATTTGTCTCACTGAGGCGGGCATACCCATGCTAAGGATGAAATAAAATCATGGATTCCAATCAAATACACTACAGATCCATGTCATATAACTATATAAAGTGTAGCTAGGAGTAGTACACAATGGATCTACATATCAAAATCAAAATATATACATGTATGGTATCCATCTTCAAGAAGCCAATCATGCCTGATGGCTGGAGATGAGGTCTTCAGAGCTCGAGCGACAACTTAAAAATATTCAAAACTCAGATAGGAGTGTAATATTAGTGTATGACTTCACTACCCAGAGTTCTTCGACGGCTCATCGGGAACAAACAAGAGGATATTGGTGATCAGTCTAGATAACTTCATTGATTTTGAACAAGGACTTGATTGGTCTTTCAGGGTGGTTGGGCACGAGGACAAGAGACAAACTACAAAAGGGACAAATCAAGTTTATTAATACTTCCCTTGGACGAAAACATGACAAAAGATGAGACTCAGGCAGCATGGCATTGACATAAGTTCATGATGCAAGAGGCAATGTGAACCCTCCATATGTTTGGAAGGGTAACTAAACAGAGGAGGACACAACTCTATGTAGCAAGAAAAAATTCCTAAGGCCATATTAAATCCTAGGGCTTGATGAACAAATGGAAGAATGTGCTTTGTCCAAGGGTGACTCATTGTGTTGTCAACAAAAAGAAAATACTTTTCCCTTCCTCTTTTTGGGGTATATTTGATTTTTTTTTGTCTTTTTCAATAATTGTGGAAAGTTTGTAAAAGAATAAAAGAATGCTACGTTACAAAGGAGGAATGAGTGTCACAGACATACTAATTCCAAGTGCAAGGAAGACACTGATGCTCAAATCAAGGGGACATATGCAGGAAAAGGACACTCAGAAAAATCCTCCATGGGTCAAGGTGTCAAGACACAAAGGAAAAGTGCTACAAGTCTTGTGTATAAGGCATGCTTCAATTGAGAGCAATATGGAGCCAACATGAGGCCAAAGACGCAGAAATGCAGATGCGATTAATAATACACAATGATAACGTCAATTGAGAGAAACATGGAGCCGACATGAGGCCAAAGATGCAGGAATGTAGATGTGATTAATAATACACAATGATAACATCCTTCGATGTAATTTTAACAAGCCCGGAGAAGGTAAGCTCGACAGTTTTTCAGTTTTAGAGAGTTTGAAAAAGCGTAAAAGGAGACTCCACTGGAGTACCTTTTCAAAGGTAGTCTAGTTGGTTCAAAAAATGGGTAAAATAGCACTAAACATATATCTATTCAAAATCATTTTAACGAGAGTGACAAAGACAAGATCACCCGAAAATATTTTCATATTTAAGGAGTCTAAAAGAGCGTAACTATGGACTCCATAAGGGATGTTCTTCTGGACCAATTTAATGAGTGTGAAGAAACAAGGTCACTCGGCCATCTTTTCAATTTTAGAGAGTCTGAAAACAGCTTAACTATGGACTCCATGGAGGTTCCTTTTTCATAAATTTAGTTCCTCAGGCCCGAAAAAGGGTTAAATTTATACTTGAGAATACTCTTCTAGAGAACCGAGGCTCTTAGAGTATACCTTTGTTTGTACATTTGACCATCCAGACCAAAAAATGGGTAAACTACCACCAGATAGACGTGCCTTTGAATTTTAGTTTGGCGAGCGTGAAGGGAAACAAGATCGCTCAGAATTTTTTTCATATTTAGAGGGTGTGAAAAGGTCTTAAAAGAAGACCCGATGTGTTTTGGGAGTCCCGAGGGTGAGGTCAAGAGTGATAATGAATCATGCAAATGAAGCTCAAACTTGTAATCAGGAAAAACTAATAAGGACTCTTGAGTCTATAGTCATTAGTGATGGCATGGACACCAAAATGCAACCAGGATCTACCTAGGGCATCCATGTGAAGGTAGGCTCTACCACTAAATTATGACACTTCTAGAGAAAGAGTGAGGGTTCTGTGTCATAATTCGGTGGGATCGATCCTATGGCAAAGAAAAAAAGACAATGAGGTGCAATAAGTGGAGGTGGAATCCTATCTTACATGCACAAAGTTGAAAAAATGACTTTTTACCAAAAGACCTTTAAAAAAAGACCCAAATCCCAAAAAACTTCCCAATACCCAAAGTAACATGTAACGTAACATCCCCTATGAAACTCAAGAACCATTCTAAATGATTTTCAGGCTAGAAAAAATGACAAAAGGGTCCAAAAACTGACAAAAAACAACCAAAAAGTCTAGAAATAGAAGCTGACAGCTCATTATCACCATTGTAAATTGAGAATTGATAGAAATTCAAAAACACCCCTTTGTCAAAAGAGTTGATTCTAGGAGCTTCAGTGGATGAAACGAACTTCCGCTTGGACCAAGTAAGTACAAAGGAACCTCTCTTGCATTTCCATTCTTCATTTTCACATTTGTTTTTTTGGGGGGGNNNNTTTTTGGGGGGGGGGGGTGTTGACCTTTAAAGAGGTTGGCCCTGCATGTACATGGGTTGTCCAAGCACAGCCTGCATGTACATGTGGGCAGAAGATAATTTTCCTGTGTGCACATGTGATTGTCTCCAAGATAGCCCGCGTACACCCTCAAATGAGTGGAAACGTGAAAAAAAACAAGGGTTAACTCTCCATACATTTGTCATTTTGCAGAATGTATGTTCATTGGAGAGAGAGGGAGCATGAGGACATTGATTTTTTGGTCTCAGAGGACCCTTTTTCTATCACTATTTTGTCATTATGTGGGTTGTTAAAGTTCTTCCAATGTCCGTTTATGAGGGCACAACCCAGGTTGTTGAATGCATTGATAGATTACTAGCATCCTGACGTAGAGGCATTCATGCTCGAGGGGAATTCGTTGACTCCAACGAATGAAGATATTTACTTCTTGATTGGTCTCTCAAGGAGAGGTGATCCAGTCAACTTGTGTACTTTTCCCCCCAGGCCTCACAACATTGAGGAGTTGATTGGACTCCATTGCGAGACTGGTACTGAGAAAGTAGGTTCTCAGGTGCCTATACATAATATCAGCAACCTATCACTCAAAGTGATAGTTTTACTCATTGGGTGGATCACTGGATCTGCGAATTTTCATTAGGCTTCCCGAGTGCACATGAATTATGCAGTATAGTGCTTAAATGCACAGATTTTCGACTGGAGTACCACCATGCTGGATTGCATGAAGAGACAACTAACATAGTGTTAGATATGGGAGCACCAAAAATTTGGGTTTGGAACTGTTTTGTGTTCCTTTTTCTTCGAGAGGGTACCCACTCTCAGTCCTTGAGAGACTATATGAGGGAACGAGGCCTCTCTCCCAACACTATGCAGATGGGCAGTGTTGTTTCCATGACAGTGGGGGAGGGAGGACCATCGAGGCCTTTGATGACAAGTTTTTTTACTGGTGGTCATGGTAGATTTCGGTAATAGAGGACTACCCCTATGCCACAATCATTTTTCTAGAGATCCTGACATGCCTGTACCTCCTAGAGAAGAGAGAGGAGAGATGGGTAAGTTTTATTTTCAAAGTTATTTATTTTTTATGTCTTTTTATATATATATCATTTTTTTGTATACCAGAGTATCTGACACTTACGTATCTGTTATGTACAGATGCGGGACCAGTGCATCCAGCAAAATTATTGAGGACTAGGCAACATCCTCGACCAGAGGCAAGACCAACTATAGCCGCCAGACCAACAACAATAGCAGGGGAGCCTCCAATCGGAGAGGCTAAGAGTGTATTGAGACGAGTAGAGAGGAACCTCACCGTGCTCACTCGTACAATCCCTATTGGTCTGGATTATTTTTGGAACGAAATGAGAGCAGAGATATAACAAAGAAATGCATAGAGATATCATAGATATTCAATAATATAACATACATGCAACCATAAACATAGATGTACAGTAATAGACGATTTCTATTAATGAAAAAAATGTATAGAGACTGTGAAAATACAAAGTGAAAGACTCGCTAGAATGGTGGCAGCTTATCTCTGAGAAGAGATGTGACGACTACTCATAGTTGCAAGAAGATGATTACAATGAGGCCCTGAAGGCATTTTTACAATAAACAAGAATGTTAAAATTCCTAGACATCCTAAAATCTAACCCTAGGAGATGAAGTGCCAAAAGTCGTGTGGGCCCCGTTTGGACAAGTGAGTACATCAACTTCCCAGGGTCGTAGCTTTTGCATACGATCTCCATTTTAGGCATGTGATAGCTCGTTGGAAAGGTATTGTCGAGGAGATTCATTTTTTGGGCTCAATAATGCCTTCAACTATCATTGAGGAGCTAGATCCTAAATAACATTCATTTAGGCCCTGGAAGTTAAAACCTGCTAAAAATAGTAAATTGCCATAAAACTATTTTGAGCCAGTCAGAAAAGGTGGGTGGCCACCGATATCCACCTGGATCAATCCTCCCTCCTTACGAAGCAATGGTCTCCATTGAATTGATTTCCCGAGGGAGAGGGAAAAACATTTGTTGGATTTGCATCTTGGTGAGATGCTTGTATTGTTGGTGACGTTGTGCTGCTTAGTTTGTGGAAGTCTGTCATGAACTTGTTAAAGCTGAGGTTGTTCAACAAGTTGAGATACATGGGAGGAAGGTGTGCAGAAGGAATATTTGCACTTTGCTGCAGCCTCGTCGACCTTCTTCTATTGGATAGAAGGTGCTTGGGGCGAGGCTGTAGTGGTTGTAGTGTCCTTATGTTCTTCTTTTGAATAGATTGTGAAGAAGCTAAATTTTGCAGTATGAGATACTACTTTGCGGAATTTTTTAGGTGGAACAGTAGTTGGAACTACCTCTGGTATTATATAGAGATGACCCCCCAGAGAAACAATGACACTGCGGGGCCAAGACTCATAAACAACATGGCATCTCCACATATATGGTTGGCCCAAGAGAACATCACAAACATCCAGTGGGGAAACACCACATATTACCTCATCCTTGAAGGGTTGGATTCTGTATGAAAATCAACACTATTGGTTGACACGGAGATCTCATCCTTGCCGAAGCCACCCAATGTTGTATGGATGCGGCTGTGGTGTTGTTGGCAATCCTAACTGTTTGACGACCTTTGCTGAGATGAGGGTTTTCTGGCTTCTGCTATCAACAATAAAATGCAGTGGGGTCCCCTTCACCCACATCTATGAATGAAAAAGGTGCTCCCCCTCTTCAGGATCTGTTGGTTCTTCTAGTTGAATTGATGCAATCATGAAAATAGCAGTGGGGTCTGCATCAATGATCTTTCCTTTACCATTATTTTTAGAGTCAAATTCTGAATCAGTGTTTGGCTCCTTGTCTTTTATCTCGGCCACCAATGAATGTTTTGAGAAACATTCATTGGTGTTGTGCCAGGGGCTTTTGTGGAAATCACACCATTTTTCGATGTCCTTCTTTGTCTTCCCGTGACCCTTCTTTTCCTATGTATTGGAATGGTTTTCGGGAGACTGTTTGTTAGGGCCATCTTTGTCATACTTTAGTTGTTGCGGATTTGTAGACCCGAATTCCCATTTGTTCTAGTGCTTAAATTTCTGCTCAATTTTAACATCATATCGATCAGCAACACTGAGTGATGAGATGTCCAAAAAATCCATTTCAGTATGGATGTATCTGTGTAGAGCCCCACAGTATTTCAAAACCAAATGTCACTCGGAGTCTTTGATACCCAACTTGGTGCACAAGGTATGGAACGTATTGGTGAACTTCAGAACTGCTTGGCCCCTCTCTTTCCATAGTGTGGTCCATCTCATGTACTGGTCCTCATAGTTGCCAACAGGGTAATATTGTTCCTTTACCGCATCCACAAAAAACTCCCAAGTGGGATCGACCCCATATATTCTAGACTCCTCTGTGGAACTTTGCTCCCAGTAAGTTTCCCACGAATGTTTGACATGAGGGAGAGCTTTAAGGAGTGCGAAGGTGATCTTTTCTTTGTCGGAAAAATTGTGAACAAAGAAATAACCTTCTAGCAGAGTTAACCATTTTTCTAGGGCTTCTGCATCTATTTGTCCTTCAAATACGGGAATATCAAAATTAACTTGTACCTTGAAAGGCGAGGTGCCTCCAAAGTGGCCGCTTGATGAAGATGTGCCCGATGCTATTGGCAGGTGTTGAAGGATGTGGGCAAAATTCTCCATCATTTCGTCCCTCTGTCACGTGAGAGCTTGCTCAAGCAACAGATTGATAGGATCGTCTGCTTCGTTGTTTTTATTTTCTTCTGCCATTGAGGGTTTCTTGGGTGTGTGAGAGTGATTGTATTCAAGAGAGACAAGATCGAGACCCAACTTTCTATACTCAAACCTCGTCGGGGACATGCACTAAAAAAAAATGATCAAGAGTATCCTGCTCTGATACCACTGATCCAGATTATTTTTGGCACGAAATGAGAGTGGAGATATAACAAAGAAATGCACAGAGATATTGCAGATATTCAATAATATAATAGAGATGCAACCATAAAAAAATATGTATAGTAATACATGATTTCTATTACTGAAAGAAATGTATAGAGACTGTAAAAATACTGAGTGAAAGACTCGCTAGAATGGTGGCAGCTTATCTCTAAGAAGAGATGTGACGGCTACTCACATTCGCAAGAAGATGGTTACAATGAGGCTCTGAAGGAATTTTTACAATAAACAAGAATTCCAAAAGTCCTAGACATCTAAAAACCTAACCCTAGGAGATGAAGCGCCAAAAGTCGTGTGGGCCCCGTTTGGGTAAGTGAGTACATCAACTTCCCGGGGTCGTAAC
>CBVK0100043850.1:954-30614 GCA_900067695.1 Picea abies
AAATCTCTTAAACCACTTTGACTACTTTGACCTTTTGGGGCTTCTAGATGGCATATGAGGGTCATCCAACTTCGTAAGGCCATAACTCTCAAACAATGAGGAGTTATGCCACCAAAAATGGAATGGCATGTACTATCCATATAGAATAGTCTTATGTGAAAATATATCAAAACTCATACCGTTATCCATCAAACAAACTTGGGTCCATTACCCAAACCCGGGTTCTCCAACTTCTCATGGCCATAACTCTCTAACCGTGAGGAGTTATGTGGCATTCCACATACCATCAGAAATGGCATGACAAGTACTGTCCATATAGTATAGTTTCACTGAAAAATTTACTGGAGTTCATCTCATTATTCCACAAATAAGCATGGGTTCTCTAACCATACTTCTAGGATAACTCAATCCACAAAGCGTCTTCCCATGAGGGATTTCACCATAAGGGGACCACTTTGGAGTTCATCCGTTTCCACTTATTATAAACCATGGCAAGACAATAAAAAGTCATCTTTACATAAAACAATCTTGGTTCCATTACCCAACCTTTGTGCTACAGAGCTTTCTTCAAGGGTTGACATCAATGACAACCAACCTTAATCAACATGTATAATATTTATTGTTATTTCCACATTTATCTATGTATTAGCAGAATGTAATTGTCTTTAAGTTCTGTTTGTATGATGTTTCACATGAGTCTCTGTGTGCCATAGCATAGAAGTTCTATGGTTAGCTGTGTTACAAATTGGTATCAGAGCTTGAACAGAGCACAATTATAGTCATATGCCCCGACTTGGGTGGTTGGGTGTGTTATAATTTGGCATTAGAGCCCATGGTTTCAACATTGAACCTGGATGGGCATTGTATGAGGAATTGAAGTAAAAATTCCACAGGGATTTGATGTATAGAGTTCCATATGGGTGCTTAGAGAGATTGTGGGTGGTAATGGAAATCTCAAAGAGGAGTGGTAGAGAAGTTATCACAGTAATCATGGTTGATAACCACAAGATTGAATTTGATCCATAGGATCTTCGTGGGGAGAGGAAGACCCTTTCCAACCATCAAATATGGAAAATATGCATGAAAGTTAACCTCTAATTCCTTCATACTTCGTGACTTTGACGAAGTTTACATTTTGTTGGAAAAAGGGGCCGAAGGCCGAAGTTCCAAAGTCCTGGAGTGATTTTCAGCCATAGATCATCTAGGAGGAGGAGATCCGTGGATTTTTCCTAAGTAGTTTGACAGTTTGGAGTTCAGGGAAATTGGTTGAAGTTCACGCAGAATGGAATTCCTCCCAAGGTCCTAAATTTTGGAACTCATCTATACCATTCGATTAACAGGGACACGTGTCTGTAGATAAACTGTGCAAAGTTTCACAGTTCATAGATTAGAAGTTCGGGAGAACCAAGATATAATGTTAAGAAAATCTCTAAAGTCCCAAAGACCCGGAGTCGTAAATTTTCAAGAAGCAGTTTTTTGGTGGTTCAGAGTTTGGGAGAAACATGGCGATAAGTCAAGAAATTCATCGAAGCTCAGAGCTATGAAGTGCCAAAGCACGAGGTGTGACATGGTATGATGATGTCACTAGGGGTGACATGGACCTCCACTAGTCGTGCCACATGTCAGTCATATTTGTAACTTTGCAATGCCCTTAGTAACAATTGGGACCTAACATGTGTCACCCATCGGTGGGGCCATGTGTCATTACATTAATCATTTGACAGTCGAGCTAAGGAGATCATTTTATTCCTTGGTTCAATGTTCAGGTATTTTGAAGTGTTGTAAGGTAAATTATTTTGAAGTCCAAAACTCCAGAGCACCGAAGTATAGAAGCTCTGAAGAGAGGCGGTTCGGGGAATTAACCACTTCAGCATTTGGGGAAAATATTATGTTGTAATGAAAAATCTTCTGAAGCCTGAAGTCCCCAAGTATCAGAGTCCCGAAAATCCGAAGTAGCACAGTTTAGAAATTTAGAGTTCAAAATAAATGGGGAGTAGTTTTGAGGAAATATCTGAAGCCATGAAGGATCACCAGCCCAGTACTTTGTCGATTTGGATTTCGGGAGAATCATCGATTAATGAGGTATAAACCTCCGAAGTTCAAAGTTTCGAAGTCACGGAGGTGATGCAATCTATTGATGTCAGTTGGGATGATGTGGAAACATGGGATACATGCCACATGTAATCATTGTTTTAGGATTTTCAAGGGCCCTTCATGCCCAATTCATTTGTGGCATGTGTATTCCATTGGATGGAGCCACGTTTTCACTCTGTAACTCTTCCATGTGGCACACTGATATGTGGATGTTGACTAGACCTTGGTGTTTTTTCAGTCCAAAGAACGGGTAAACAAAGAAAGAAGGAAGTGAAACCTATGAATCACGAAGTTCCAAAGAGATTTTCCAGTTCATCCTTTGGAGGAATTACAGAGTATTGCAGTCATGAACCCCGAATCCTGGAGCCCCGAAGCTCCGAAGAGGTACCCTCCGGAAGCTAGCCACTTCAATGTTTGGGGAAAATGAGTGAAGAAGGTAGGAAAAATTTTGAAGCCTGAATTTTAGGAGCCCCAAAGTTTCATAGGCTCCAGATAAGTTCCTATCAGTTAGTGCTTGGTCACATCCCATGGTCACATGTGATTGGAGGCCAAAGAAAAAGGGCTAGTGCCTGAAAATTAATTGTGTTAAAGAAGGAAAAAGGGGATAGGAAGGAAGCCTGTGGGTTTCGTCTAGTTCATACCTGCATCAGAAGAGGTGTTTAAGACCTAGAAACTTTATGATAGGATCCAAAAAATGTATAAGAGCCTTTTAGTTCAGAGGAAAGAGATCAATTGCACAAGAAGTGCATCAAAGAAAAAGCACAAGTTTTAAAGGACCATAGCTTTATTTTCAAAGCTCAGAATTGAGCAAGGAAGCAGTCAATGGAAAGGTCTTGGAAAGAGGATTCCAGAAAAAGTGCCAGAGCTTTCTAATGATTGAAGGAAGAAGGATAGAGACAATTATTCATTTTACATTTTAGATCTTTAAGAAGATATTGGATCAGATTTTGGGTTCAATAAGCATCTTGGAAAACTCGAATGAAATTCTAGTTTGGGGAAGACTTGTTCCGTGTAGATTGATATATCAGAATGTTGGTATTTTGATAAAGAAAGATAGACTCTATATTTGGAGATAAGATGAAACATATCCAAATATCAGTTCTAAATTTTGGAGATAGCACCTCCATTATTGCTATCAGAATGCATAGTGGAAGCATGGTATGAAGGTCATCAAATATGGCATGACAGAAGTTAAATATGCATGTCAAGTTGAAAATCCATATGGTTTATGATAGGAGAAAGTAATAATTTATCAAGGTAATCCATGTGTTGATATGATCAGATAAGGAAAGGCTAAATCAAATGCCTCAAGAAAGAAATTGGTGTTAGATGTCCAAGGTTACTCAGAGAAGATGACTAGAAATATAATTCGGTCAATTTTGGCCCTTGACAAAGTTTTGGAGAACCTTGGTCACATTTGACCATTTTTGGGACTTCGATAGGCTAGTCAAAGATGGAGCGCCAAGGAGAAGCCAAGATCGCAGGATCTTGCCCCTTTTTGTGGGATTTTTGGATTTAGGGTTTATGTAACGGGTATGGGATGATGACCCATGGGTCTTACCCATGTTTAGGCCCCTTTTTTAATGTATAAATAAGTAGCTAGGCGATGTAAGAAAGAGTCATTTTTAAGCTAGTGAGCTAAGTGAAAATAGTTGTGAATGCTTTGTGCATACTATGTGTTGAGAACTTGCAGAGCTAAGTGAAAGTGATTGTACGAAGCCTCTGTACTGTGCCAAGATCAAGGAAGGAGGATCTGGAAAGGTGCACGTAGATCTCCTATCCTATGCGGAGTTGGTTTTGTGGCTCTGTGCAAGTAAGAAGATTGAAAGAATATAATAAAGAAGAAGAAGAGTTGGTGGACGTAGCCCCATGCTGGGGGTGAACCATGTATATCCTATGTTGTGATTTCTCTATGTGATTGATGTGATTTATGATTAGTGTTGTAATCTTTATGTATGTAGATACATTTGATGGAGTATCTTAGTGCTTAGTTATATGAATGAATGATAGATCTGATATATTTCTATGTTTTAAGTGCTTGGATGTAATAGATCTTGCCAAATACAGTGTTGTTTTGTAATTTAGGTTTTACCTATGATGTGAATAAAGGGGTAAAGACTAATGAATATTAACTGCTAAGTGCTCTGTTAATTATTGTGATCACAGATCTGTGTCCCAGCTAGGTTGTAGACACTTGATTCTTGCAACCCCCCTGCCTCTACCTCGGGTGAGACTTCACCTCTTTGCAGGTGTTGCCAAAAGGGCTGGTAGTTAGGGTTTTTTTGGTGCGTTGTTGAAGCATTGAACACTGGGTATGCCCCTATTCCAACAAATGGTTTCGTTGTTGAGACCTGAAACTGTAATTATTGGGAACTAAATAAAAGAGAAAGCTTTGTGCATAGATCTGTTGCTCTAGTGAGCAGTACTCTACTTGACTTGTGAAGCTCTGTGCTAAGAAGGGAGCCTGATATGAAGAAAGAGGTAATATCTTAAATCTTTGTGCTCTAATAAAGGTAAGATAAGTAGAAATTTTTGTTTTGAAAGAATGGATCTAGGTATGTTTAATAGATTTTTTCCTAGTCTGAAAACTAGGGCATAACTAGAAGAAAGAAGATATGATATGAGTAGATATGATAGAAATAGTGAAAGATATGTTATCCTTATGCATAGAAATAATTTTTGGACTAACAAGTGGATGCAGAATCCTAGAAAGAATTTTTTGCAGGTCTATCACTGTGATCCCAGTGCACAGTATAGGAAAGGTTGGGGATTTTTTAAGAGAAGGAGAGGATTGAATCTTTGTTATAATTGCAGAAGATCGGGACATCTTGCTAAGGAATGCCCCGATAGAGGTCTTATTTTCCTTTGTTGTAAAAATACTGGACATGAAGTTTTGGATTGCCCTAGAATGATTACTAAAGTTGAGAAGATAAACATGAGACAACAAAACCATGAGGAAGGTCAAGAGACTAAGAATATGCTAAAGAACCAGAAAGAATCTGAGACTATATTACTATATATAAAATAAACATTGAATGATCACAGAGACATCAGTTTATCGGAGATCTTAAAAGTGAAAGAGTGCATAGAAACAAGAATAGGAGACTTAGACATAGACTTTGTATTGGATGCAAAAGCATAAGTGAACATCATGACATAAAGTACTTGGGAAATCTTAGGAAAGCCTGCTATGGTTCCGTCATTAGGAGGAATATGATTATTTAAAGGAAATCTGATAACCCTATGTGTAATACTTTCCCATGTACCTATGATTTCTCATGGAACATCGACAGGAGAAGAATTTGAGGTCATTAAGTTTGTTGAGAACAACACTCCTTTTTCACTTTTGTTAGGAAGGACTTGGATTGAGAGAGATCAAATCCGAAGGAAAGAAGAAGAGGAAGCTATAGAATAGAAAAAACAAGAATTAAGGGATTTCATGGCTAACAGAATAGCATGCTTAATAGAAGAATAGGAGGACAAGTTGAAGCAACTAAGGGCCAGAGACCTATCTTTCAAATCTAAAAGAATGAAAGAAGGCTTAAAGAACTTATCCATGCAAAAGAGAAGCGCACCTACTCCATAAACAGTAAAAGAAGAAGTATTACCTTCAAACCTTGTGAAAGACCCTCAGCAATGCAAAGTTACTATGCTAAGCAACGATAAGAATAATAATGGAAAGAAGAATCCAGAGACACAAATCACAGGAAAGAAAGAAAGAAAGCTCAGTAAGAAAAATGCAAAGCTAGAGAAATTGCAGGAGGTTCTAGAGAGGACTTCATAGAAGCAAGGCTTGCAGAACTTGAACCTCGTTGGAATAGCAAAAACGTGCAGACTGGCACTTCACCACGGTGAAGAAATATGACAGTTGGAGGCATCCTAACCGTTAGAAAGATGCTCCAGAATGGCTAGAAATGCAGTTATTACTGGAAATATTGCCATTAGACTGTTGGGACCATGCCATAATGGATGGAATTGTATTGATTGAGGCATTCCTACTCGTTAGAGGAATCTGTTACGATGTTGTATATTTAAACCATCGAATATTTCACTGAGGACACTTTTGTGAACTGTGATTATCCGAGCCCACAGAGAACTAATTGCTTTTGCACAGTGCTTATTGAGACCTCGCCACCTGTTCTGTTTACCTTGAGAAATTGTCCACGTATCTGAGAAATTTGATCACAAGCGTGCATGTCGAGCGACCTTAGCGCAGTAGAGAAATCCGTCGAAGATATTTTGAAAAAAATTATGGATGAGAAGGTCATTTCCAAAGGAACAAAGGCCTCATCGGCGAGAGGATTGAAAGCCTCCCAATCAACTGCACATCGATCTGGGCCATCCCAAACTACGATAGAGAAATGGAGCAAGCATGGCGACGACTTGGTGAATGCAAAGCTCATCCTTTCGATCCTTCCCAACTATATCCCACCTCTGGTTGGAGCAGTTAGTCGTGATAATGTCCTGAGGGTCTTCGACTATACACTGATCACTGTGTACCTCCCGAAGGGGATATGCACAATTGGACTGCAGTTGGGACATATTCTAACGCTAAATATTAGTGATTTCAACTTGGGAGACTACAAGAATTATGGAATGCTCGCACCACATAAGTACTTAAAAAATATAACGGGGAAGAAATCAAAGATAATCCCCTAGCCATGGACCATGGACATCGCAATATCAACAATCCTTAATGTGATGAAGATACCACACTTCAGTAGACATCAGGAGGTTAACGCATGCATTAAACTATTTCTGTCATACTACCATGGGAGTTACCTATGGTTGGATAGGCGCATCACTATATATCTGATGTTGGTGCACTGGATCACTGGATTGAGCATGCAAGGACCGAACCCTCTGGATTTTTACCCAGGTAAGGCTGCAGATTGTGCCCTGGCACAGTGAATAAAAGACACCTATGGCGATGTGGAGAAAGGGAAGTGGGGCTACAAGGTAGCCTCCATCCAAAATGGCACAGTGCACCTAGATTTCTAGTTTATCACTGGTAAGCTCATCAGGAAGACCATACCAACACAGGTCACTGGGTTTGTCATCGACCTCGTAGGAAAATGCATTGAAGGGATGTAGATGAACTAGGAGAGCTACCTCATCAACCATTTGGAGCAATATTGCCGCGAAGCACAAGACTAGGGCTACGAGTTTCACTTCAGCTGGTTGTTGATTCTCATTGCCTTTGTCACTTGGGAGATGCCAGAAGGAGTGACCTTCCCTAAAGTCGAGCCATCTGAACCACTGGCTGCGAGGTTCACCACCTTGTGGTACTCAAGAGATATGGCGAAGTAGTGGTAGTCGAACGTTGTCTTCCACACCTATTATCTATAGCTCACGCAAGCCATTGATTCGTTCCCCTCAATGAATCTGAATACTTTTCATCGGTTCAAGCCACTTGAGAAGTTATGCACATATAGGAATTTCATATATATCACTACACTTGGAGACGAACACAAGGAAGAGATCTAATCCTATTACAAACTCGTTGAGGAAGATATGGAGTAAATAACCAAGGAATGGCCTACAGAATTCCTTGTACCAGTCGAATAGACAGAACTCTCCAACCCTGACCTCATCGGAAGTCTTGTGGTCACTCGATAAGAGTATGATGGACCCAACAATAGTAAGAAAAAAGAAGAAGGAAGAGGTACAGGAAATAAATAGTGCATTGGAGGAAATTGCGTCGGAGTCACTTGGAGGAGGAGGAGATGACAAAGTAGACCAAAAAGAGGATGAAATGGAAGAATACAATTCGGAACAGGGTGAAGTGACACCGCCTAAAGGTCCCCTTACAGACGTTGAGATATCGAAGAAAAGAAAGGTTTCCCCAAAGAAACCCTCAGCGCGGAAGAAGAGTCGCACGAATAAACCTCAGTTACAGACTGTACTTACGGTGGATTATAATGACCTTATCATCGCAACTATATAAGATACTTCTGAGGACATTTTGTAGTGAGATGAAGACAAAGAGGAGACAATGTATGACAGGATCAAGGCAGAGCTCAAAGGGGTACATCGGGCTCTTTATTCGAGCCGCATAATTTTTATTGCATCATTGTCATCAGGGGACATAGAAGTAGGAGGTGAGCCTGCCCAACTATGCAGATTAGCAGATGCGATAGAGGCTCGAATTCGTTGGGTCTAGGAAGAAAACAAATATTCCACATAGGCATTGAAGAAAGCAAAGGAGGAAGACATATAGAAACATTGGTTTGCGCAACAAGAAAAATATGACCTTGAGGCGAAGTTTGCAGAGGATAGAGCATAGATCCAGAAGGAAAAAGAACAGTTGCTCGCAGAGCCGATTGGAGTTAAAGAAGCAGTCACTAGAGCACTTCGCTTTGTGCTAGGCCTGGCATAGATGGAAGAGGAAAGAACTGAGAGCCAAGTGGGGAAGCTTGTTGAATCCATTCAACAGCTCCAAGACAGAGTAGCAGAACTGGAATTGCAAGCAGTGCCAAGCACTCTACAAGAAGTGCGAGATCAGAGGGAAGAAACTTCTCGAACCGCAGTCGAAATAATCAAGGCATTGGCCTTAGAATGCAAGAAACTTAGCAATCGAAGTGTGTAGACCTATGAGCACCTTGTAGAGGACCCAAAACTAAGGACATTGGAGTCACAACTCTAGTAAGAAAAGAAACAAGCAGTGACAATAAAATCACAGTTGAAGCTGTTGTCAGCGGTCAATAAGATGAATAGTTCACAAGAACAGTGTGCGGTTCAGCAGCAGGTCCATGCCATCCAGAGTAAAGTCATGGAAGTGAGCTAGAGACTCTAGACGATACAAGTTGAAGCCTACACACTTTTTGAGGATATCAAGGGACAAGTTACATAGCTAGAACAAGTGGTCACCATAGTGGAACAATGCTTGGAAGGACCTATCATCGATACAGTCATTCAGGAATTCGTTGAGCATGAGACTCTGGTGAAGCAGCAAGTCGAGGCATCTCAAGCCAAGGTCGAGACCTTCAAAGAAGAGTTTTCAGATCAGAGTGACTAAAGATGAGTCATAGGTGAGTTTTGGGGACCTGTTGGCCCTCAAAAATGTTTTGGAGAACCTTGGTCGTGTTTGACCATTTTGGGGACTTCAATAGGATAGTCAAAGATGGAGCACCTAGGCGAAGCGGAGATTGCAGGATCCTACCCCTTTTTGTGGGATTTTTTGGGCTTACCCATGTTTAGGCCCCTTTTTTAATGTATAAATAAGTAGCTAGGTGATGTAAGAAGGAGTCAATTGTAAGCCAATGAGCTAAGTGAAAATAGTTGTGAATGCTTTGTGCATAATGTGTGTTGAGAACTTTCAGATCTAAGTGCAAGTGATTGTAAGAAGGCTCTATACTGTGCCAAGATCGGGGAAGGAGGATCTAGTGAGGTGCACATAGATATATTGTCCTATGTGGAGTTGGTTTTGTGGCTCTCTGCAAGTAAGAATATTGAAATAAGATAATAAAGAAGAAGAAGAGTTGGTGGATGTTTCCCCACACTGGGGGTGAACCACGTATATCCTGAGTTGTGATTGCTCTATGTGATTGATGTGATTTATGCTTAGTGTTGTAATATTTATGTATGTAGATACATATGATGGATTATGTTAGTTATTAGTGATATGAATGAATGCTAGATTTGATCTATTTCTATGTGCTAAGTGCTTGGATGTGTTAGATCTTGTTGAATACGGCGTTGTTCTGTAATTCAGGTTTTACCTGCGATGTGAATAAAGGGGTAAAGACTAATGAATATTAACTTCTAAGTTATTTGTTAAGTATTGTGATCACAGATCTATGTCTTAGCTAGGCTGTATAAACTTGAGTGTTGCAACCCCCCCTGCCTCTACCTCAGGTGAGACTTCACCTGCTTCGCAGGTGTTGCCGAAAGGGTCGGTAGTTAGGGTTTTATTGGTGCATTGTTGAAGCATTGAACCCTGGGTTTTCCCCTGTGCCAACAGTCATGGAGGAGTTGGATCAGAGGAATCCAATTAATAATGGAATGTTGAAAGTTAATATCATCATAATATGTGGTTGCAAGTATGCAAAGTAGACAAGGAAATTTTCTAGGATGGAGTCAAGTCCTTGAACATCTTAAGGTAATGGAAGAAGTAATCAAGCTAATGGGAATGCATGATAGCACTCCACGAGGGAAAGAAATAATAGTAGAGGATTTTTTATGCATTCCAAAGGTATTGAATATATTTCCACAATAGCATGGATATGTCAAAGCTAATAAGGAATTCAAACTAAAATGAATTTCTAAAGAGAAATCAATAAGGAGCCATGAAGAAGAAAATGGTTCAACGCATAATTGTGAATGCAAAAAGTTATGGTGACTGAAAATAATCCATATTAAGTGGAATAGAGGGATGAGTGACATCCCCCGAGGTTGGAGGTATCACTTGAACTTATGAAGGTAAAGTAAATGCAGTTTTGAGTACTTTTAATTAATTCTATGCAGCTAGCGAAGGAGGCATATGTGCATCCTTATAGTATGCTAGATATTGACTATGCAAGTCAAGTTTGAGGCTAGTTGAAAAAGAGAAGAGAAGGGTACAAGAAAACCTCAAACACTAAAGTATTTAGTTAGGAAAGGCATGAAGAAGTTAGTCTAAAAAGTAAATGGATGTCGAAGATCCAAATTCTATAAGACAACATGATTGGAATTATAATTCATCCAAGTATGAATTGGGATATATGGATCCAGGAAATAAATAAAATTTGAAGGTTAATATCAACTTAGCATTTGGCTAGAAAATCAAACACAACCAAGAGTGATTTGGATAGAAAATGCTCAAGTCATAAATAATCAAGTACATTGATTATAGTGAGAGCACGGGAAGATTCAAGAATCCGGGAAGAATTCAAGACTTCTAGGAGAAGCAAGAAAAGTAATATATGAAGAAAGAGGTTGTTGTGATTATTGTAGCAACAAGTATGTTATGGCTTGTTGGGATAGCCATAAAGAAATAATTCTTTCATTTTTGAAAGTGTTTCTGATGATGTTGTTGTATATGGAAAGAAGCAACGGAAATATGGAATGTTGATTATAAGACTGATGAAAGAGGCATGAAATTTTCTACTATCATTTGCTAATCAGGTAGCATCAAATTCATTTAATGGCATCTTTGCAAGTAAGAATTTATTTGGAAATTATGTTGCATAGTTGCCAAATTGAAATTCAAGTAAGAATTTCCCCAGATTGAATTCTTATAATACGCAATATGGTATTGTTTAAGTGCATTAATAGGAATAAGATACCACTAGGTGTGGTAAAGGCTAGAAGCATGTTATAGTTATCAAATCTTCTTAGATTTTGAATGCACACACTGACATAGTAGCATGTCATGTTAAATTGATTATGAGGTAATAACCAAAGAAATAAAATATAAGAACATTTTATAGGAATGGATGCTAGGAAATCTATTCATGTATGATACTATGACATGGTTGGATATGGAAAGGTTATATACCACACAAATACCAAAAGATTCATACCTTTAAATAATGCTTGGACTGCAACCTTTTTGCTAACACTAATGCATACCACAAAATTATATTCTTGGTGTAGTGTTCGGGTCAGAAAGGAAGGCATCCAAATAATTGAGAAGACAATGGGAAGTGTGTGGAGAATGTGTCAAGACATTGGCTAGATTTCCAATTTTTGGATGGTGAGATACATGACTTTGATAAAGAGAATTCTAAAAAATCAATGCAAAGGTGCATTGAATAGATATGCATTGAGAGTTGCACTCATGCCTAGTAAGTGGCAGAGTTGCAGTTATGCATGATAGAATTGTATACTTAAATGCATTTGTTGAATGTGTTTTGTGAGTGCATGCATATATATTATCGCATGGAAATAATTATACTAACGGTTGAAATATTTCTAACTCATGGAGTTGAGAACATTTCAAGAGTTTTTAGGACATTGCAACATAAAATTTGCAAGTCAAGCAGTCACATGAGCATTGACAATAGGAAATTTTTTGTTCCCTAAAAAAAATAAAAATAAATAAAAGTAAAGAACTTATTGATATTAATTATGAACAAGTGTATGCATAGAATGATGATTCATTTTATCTAATAATTATTTTTGTAGTTGTGATTGAATTTTTAGTTATAGCCAATTCTAAGAACACTTCATAAGTTTTTTGTACATATTACAATGAGAGTATCATGTACAGGAAATACTGACAATTTGTTGGTTGAATGCAAGTTAGAAACATTGCAGGAAAAATGGTATTCAGCATGGTGCTTGTTGAAAGCCAAAAGGAAGATTGCATCCTATTATTGCAACAACAATGAAAAATTATGAAATATAATTTCATATTTTGGGGAAAAGTTTAATTACTTATGAAATAAGTTTGAGTTCTAAATGAATTCTTATATGTTATTTCATGATAATTGCATGT
The DNA here is from genome assembly GCA_900067695.1 of Picea abies. Classification (NCBI taxonomy): domain Eukaryota; kingdom Viridiplantae; phylum Streptophyta; class Pinopsida; order Pinales; family Pinaceae; genus Picea; species Picea abies. Next base: position 13,469 of record CBVK0100043850.1, read on the forward strand.
GTGTGATGCATATGAGATAATATTGATTAAAGTTGGAATGTTGGGAAAGAACAACTATTGTTGAGGAAACTAAAGCCCTATAATTGTAGAACCTTGGTGGGGTTCTATTAATGGGTTAGCTCTCTCCTTGTGTGTGAAATCCTTGCCAAGATGGATCGTTGAAGTAATACATAGAAGTGAAGGGATTTATGAGCCTAGAAGGGTGAGTGCAATAAGGAGGAGGCCACTCAAGCATGCTTATGGCATGGTAGCTTCCATAAGGAGGGTGTGTCAAATGGAATAGTGAGATGAATTATTTTTGGAAGAAGCTCTATGGAATAGAGAAATTGACTTACAGCTGTAGTAGGAATACCAGAATTGTTGTTGGAAAGTAGAGCACTAGATGGATAACAAGCTTCCAATAGCTAAAGCTTGGAGATTTTTGAAGAATTTGAATTGTACATGTATAAACGAGTTTCACTGAGGACAATGAAAAAATAATGGGAGGGGATTGTAATATCCCAAGACCGAGCCCCAGTTGTAATTGTGAATGTAAATATGTTTTGTAGGCTAGTGATCCAAGTGATTATAATCTAGGAGGCTTATGTGATGATTAAGCCAGAGAGCCCAAATGATAAAGGCCAATGAGCCTATAATACACATATCATTAATATAAATACATTGTTGCGTGTAGAATGACCATGATAAAATAAAATGTGCGACTAAGCTCCATTAGTCAGGGAAAGGAATGGGGCTAAGAGGCTAGGAAAATGGGATAAGCTTGAGGGATTATCTCTAAGGGAATATTATAATATATTTCCTAAAAGACTAAGATTTGGGAAATAACCTATGTTATTCTAAGTTCCTTTGGGGAAAGGAACAAACTCCAAGTGGAAAGGAACGAGCTCCAAGAGAGCCATGTGTCAATATTTGCGCATGTAGATTTATGTGGGGAAATCAGTTTGTTATGGGGGGTTCTCTTCCACTCTTGCCAGGATTTCCATGGATGCACACACTCATTCACTAAGCCATGAACTCCATTATCAAACTCTGAGCAGTCACGCACCTATGAAACATGCACACATTTCTGGAGCCATATCCTGTATTTTCCTATGATGAATAGAACTCGTAGTTCTGTTGGAAGGTATAGTGCACTGTATCTACATGAGCTCGTGATAAAATCCTCTGTTATGATAAGTTCCTATTCCAAACCTGAAGGTGGTTATTGTTACAATCACATGTGCGTTACTTGAATGTTGTTGTTGTTTGCACCTAAGCCTATTGTTTCTTATCTGGGATCGGGATTGAAGAGGCAGGTTGTCAGGCCCGTGGAATGAAGAGGTAGGTTTTCAAGCCTATGGGAAACTCTCTTTAGGTGAGAGATTTGGCTAGAAAATAAGAGGCAGGTTGTTAGGACTATGAGAATCTCTCTCCAGGTGAGAGAGGTTGCTGGGGAAGTGATTTCTCCTGGAGGGAGCCCAATAACAACTATAGTGCTCCGAGAATTCATGTTTGTCCTATTGTTGAATCCCTGGAAGAGAAGTGGGGCAGTCAAAGGACAGTTGAGTAGAGAAGGGGAACACTTCCTTGGGTGGGACAAGCATGTGGGGAATGAGAGGTTGTAAGATGTGTGTGTAAGTTTTCTCCTGGAAGGAATCCTTCCTGATTGACTGTGTAGCATCCCATTGTCTCAGCCTAGCCTAGGAATCCCTTTACCCAGGTGGAGTTTAGTCCCATCTCAGGATGAACCACTGCTAAGAGTGATGAGAAGCATGGTTTATGGCTGGGAGGTTTGTGGAATGTATTCACACAGTTGGTGGTCATCTATGAAAATATAAGTACCATTTATATGTTCATTTACATGTTGTGTATTTTTACATGTTTTATATTTATGATTTTAGCCTATATATGTTGTACATATAGGATTTACTGATATTTTTTCATTTATCTATGTATTAACATAATGTAATTGTATGTTAAGTTTTATTTGTATGATGCTTCACATGAATCTTTGTGTGTCATTTCCCAATAGGTCTATGGTTGGGTGTGTTACAAATTGGTATCAGAGCTTGAACAAAGCAGAATTGTAGTTGCATGCCCCAACTTGGGTGGCTGGGTGTGTTAGATCTGCAATATTCATGATTGGCACACTTGTCAAAATTTCCTTTAGATACTTAAAACTCTATTCATATGTGAAAGTCCATTTAAATTTCACTCCCTCCTTTTTCAAAGAAATAATTGAGCTTGAAATCTTTCAAAAACATTTTATGAATATTTGGTAATAAATTGCAAGTCCCATAAATTATTTGACTTATGTAACACTTCTTGGCACTTTCCATCCTCTATTGACCTCCATATTCTCAAGATGAACTATTATCCCATCTACTGAAATATTATAACCTGATTAATGTATCTTCCTTCGATAGAAGATTCACTTGCTTACTTAACTTAAATGTTTCCCATATTCCTCCTCTATCCTTGATTAAATGAGTATTTCATCTAGGAAAACAATTACAAACTTGTCTAGGTATTCCTTGAACACTCCATTCATCAGGAACATAAAAACAACTAGTGAATTTGATAGCCCAAATGGCACCACCACAAACTCATAATTTCCATATCTTGTCCTGAATGTTGTATTGTTGATATATTCTTCCTTTATCCTCACTTAATGATATCCTGATATCAAGTCAATCTTGGAAAATATTATTGCACCTTTCAGTTGATAAAATATATCTTATTCCCTTGGAAAGGGGTATTTGTTATTTATAGTGACCTTATTCATCTATTTGAAATCAATGCATATCCTTAAGGTCCCATCCTTATTCTTCATAAAGTTCACTCGAACACCCCAAGGTGACACACTTGGGTGTATATACCCCTTCTTTAACATTTATTCAAGATGTATTTTCACCTCCTTCAACTCTGGTATGCCCATTCTATTAGGTGTTTTGGACACTAGAGAAGCTTCTGGAACAAAATCAATGGAAAAATCAATGTCTCTCTTTGGTGGAAACCCTATAATATACCCAAATACATCTCTAAAATCCTTTAAGAGTCAATGGTATTCAACACTTGGCATTTTATCTTTGGCTACCTCTTCCATATGGATTGCAAAAAAAATGGCATCCCTTCCTAGAACTCCTCTTCAATTGCATGGTTGAAATATATCTAATAGCTACAGGCCTTGGAATACCTTGAACCTTTCATTGTTGACTAATTGTCTTGTTGTAATAGTTTATGAAAACATGGTATTTTTCCAACCAATCCATACCAATCAGACAGTCATATGAACCTAAATATATGATGTTCAAATCTACCTTTGTGTTGATTCCATTCATGTCTATTGGACAATCTTTAACCATCTCAGTAACCTTTTTCTTAGCCCTCGTGGCTAGCAGAACCAACCAATAATTCTCATGTTTTCTTTTTGGAAAATGAAATATTTCAATAAGATTAGGATTTATGTAACTATGGGTAGCTTCATAATAAATTAAAATGGCTATGTGTTAGTTATCAATCTTACCTTCTACTTTAATCATGGGGGATTGGTATCCTGCTTGCTTTTTTTCCAAGGCTGCGTAAATATTTGGCATTCTTCTCCTCATGTCCTCAATTATATCATCCTCTTGAATATTATGGACAACCCTCATATTTTATCCTTTGTTAGGGAAATCTCTATACAAGTGGTCTCCCTCACACCCCCAACATTTTATGGGTTGCAGACTTGGCCTCTTCCCAAAAGAATCTACCATACTAGTCTCATTCTGGGATAATTTTCCATGTTGATGTGCTTGAGCATTGCTTCTGGCAAAAGGTGGCTTCAAAATTTTCTTCTTTTTCTCCATCTTACCCTTCTTCTTGTCATCCCAATAGTTTTGGAAAAATGGATTCCCTCTGCTCTGCCCATGAAGGTGTTTTCCTTTCCTTATGGTATCCTCTAAAGTCTAGGGGTCATCATAATATATATTATCTCTATATAAAGTAGGTAACCTACTCATAAACCTTTGTATTTTAACCTTCTCATCCTTTATGAAGAAAACATACTTCAACCGTTCAAAGAATATCCTTTCATATTACTTCATCGTCATGCTTTGCAGCTTGAGGTCATAGAAATATTTCATCTTCTTATCATAATAATTATATGAAAAGTATTTTTGCTGGAAAAACACCTCGTACTGCCTCCATCAGACCCTCTTCTCTTAAATGTGCTTAGCCTACTTAATTTGATCCCACCACATGGATTGTTTTCCTTGAAGGTGGTAGGTTACAATTTTGGATTCTACAATTGATGGGTAATCATGCAACTAGAAATATTTCATAATTTCCAACATCCAAGCTTCATTCTCTTCTCCTCTCCTATTCTCTTCATAAAAAGTTGGTGGTTTGAGTTTCATGATTTCACCTTGCATAATATATGACTTGGATCTTCTCCTTTTCCTTCTGACATGGGACACACTTGTGCTACTCATTGGCCTTGAATATGCATGATATCTTCTAGTCAATTTCCTTTGTGAATTATGATGTCTTCTCACACTCCTTAACTGCATGTCATCCATGTGGTCATCCTTATTACCATGGGATCTAGGTGTTGCCACTTGTCTAGCACTAGCTACTTTATTTGATATAGAATCCTTTTTGAATTGTCTATGAAACATATTAAGGATCCATAGTATCTCCTCTTGAGATTTCATTATCCTTTCATCGTATTCCCTATATCTCTACACTTCTCTCTACAAGATTGTCATAGTTTCAGCTAGCTCCAAAGGTTCCACCTTGCTTCTTATTCCATTGGAATATGTCTTAGTGTTTCCTATGATGGAACGTATCCCTATGATATCATATTCATGGCTATAATATCTATAAGCATAATCCATGAATGTAACACTCATATAAGAACCAAACATCCCTCATGTACCTCTAATTCTGCAAGAAATGTGCATGCAAAAAAAAAAAATTAGACTAAAATATTTATAAATCTAGGAAAAATGCATAATTTGTTTGTTCTTTAATGCCACCAGGAATCTTCTTCTTATTTGACTACAATTTTCTCTGCTCAAATCACTTTTCTAGGTGCATGAATGGATTCCTCTCTCCAAGATTTTTCCAATGACTATTCATTTTCTCAAAACTGAGCTCTGAGAAGAAAGTTATGCTTCCTTGAATATATTACACACCATCCATATGATAATGTCATGATCCTAGTTGGCACCACATGGACCTGTCCAACCAGGCACCGATATACGTGGCTTGGTTGATGTGGCTCAACTGATGTGGCTCCCTTGTCCATGTTGGATTAAGGATTGTCTGCTTCACTTCTTTGACATAGGGTTAGATATTTGGATTTCCAAAAGTCTTAGATATCTTCCCATCCAACATTCCCAAAACTCTGGATATCCACCCATCTAGAATCCAAAACTTTTAAAAATTCATTTTTCTTGAAATATCAGATCTTTTCTATCTAGATATATTGGTTCCACTCACAAAGTTCCACCTTATTCGGATCCAAACTTCTTAATAATTCCATTTATATAGAAACTTGAATTTTTGGATCCCAAGAAAGTCCTCCATTGAACAATGCAGGTCCCACCTGTACCCAAATGGCACCTAGCAATATTTGATTTTCCTTCCCCTTTCTAATATGTATCAATTGATGGGCCTCCACCTATCACACTTCCACTGGTTGTGGGATGAGTGGTTCACATCCCCCTTTTCCTTTATACCTCTAACACACAACTTACATGCATGTTGGATCGGACAATGGACAATTGGTGGACCTAGGAATAGCAGCAATAATTCTACTTCCTCCTTGGCTCGTTACTTTACTTTTCAACCGAGGTTTCATACAAACTTAATAGGTTGTGTTCAAAGTATATATATAATTCGCTGGAAGTAGTATAGGTCTAAGATTGATCAAGGGATTAAATGCATGAAATTGTGCAGGGAACTGAATTTACAAAAAAAGACCTTGAAATATTGCTTGAATGAGAGCACACCAACTTGAAAGAACAACTAATCTAAATTACAGTGAAGGAGATCTAATATATTGGCATGAAAGAAAGCATATTGAACCATGGAAAGAGTAAACTAAATGTGAAGAATGAACTAATTCTATTGTATGACAGGAAACAACATTTTAAAAAGTTGAACTATTGCATAGACTAAATGAGCTAATTTATGCCTAACCCTTGAATTGGAAGCAAGCCATATGTTATCTTATTTTCTATTGCTACTTTCATGAAAACAATATTAAGAGAAATTGATATTTAGAGCTAAAATGTCCCTACATGAAGTTTCTACAAGAATTGTAATAGTTCTACCATAATTGTAATAGTCATATAGGAAACTCCTACTGGATGCCCCAAAAGAGCCTTAAGAAGGTTGAAAAAGTATTTCAAAGCATTGACAAAGCTACACTAAAATATAATGAAGTAAATATGATATTTTCAGCCTTGAGAAGACACCCATGAGCATCCCAATAGGTTTCTAACTCTTTCTATAGGATACCTAATGAAACTAACAACGAATAAAAGTTTGACACAAATCAATTATCACCATGCATGACAATCTTAATATTCAATAGAGAATTAAATACTAATTGATAACTCATTAACATGAAAGAAAAAGGGAAATTTCAATAGTTTCATTGATCCCTCTTGAGCGAGCCATACCCAAGAAGCACAAGGAACCTTAGATAAAATCTACTAAGTTGAGAATAGAGTCATATTTATTTCAACAAGAGAAAAATCTCCAAGTCTTCAACAAAATTCTTCTTAACAAAACTCAATACAATATCATAATTTTGGCTCTCCCTTTCCCCTATGCTAGAGGCCTATTTATGTACTTGAGAACTCAACCTATTCACTTGAATTAAGGAATAAATAGAGGAATAGGAGATCTCAGTCAATCTCATCTGAGTTTCAAATTGTTGCTTGCAAGGAGTGGTCATTAGTGAACTAAGAGCACTCTATAGGTAGGTGGGGAACAAGGTCTCTTGATTCTTGGAATTATCCTTTATTTAATGGGTTCAACCTGCTTAATGCCACACATGTTTTGGCTCAAAATATAATGAAACAATAAGTAGACCAACATCACTTTGAACATTATTTTCTAGGATGGGATGAGGTGTTTCTCCACCTTCAACTCTAGAAATAAGCATTACTCAAAGAAAAAGAAAAAAATAGAAATTAGTGCCAAAGTTATATGGACCCTATTAGATCATCCAATGCACTGGACAAGTGGAATACAAGTTGTCTCATCCATCCCACTCCAAGATTCATATAATATTTCATATATCATGTCTAAAGAAGGTTGTGGGATAAAAGTGCAAGATTCAAACTAGCTTACTATAACTTGATTAAGAAGGCTCCATTTGGCTCTAGACAAAAGCAATATTGGATACCAAAGAGAATAAACTATACCAATGCATGATCCAAGAATTATCAATCCAATTGAAATATATGTAGACCAAATAATTCACATGGGAACCAACAATGATTCTATAGCAATCTCTTCATATCCAACCTTTAGAACAATGCTATTTTTGAAGGGGGAGGGGATGTTAGGGTCTTGTCTTAACCTATACTAATTTAGGATACCTAGGAGTTAGTCAATTGATGTATGTGGCCATCATCTTTGAATAAATCTCATTAGATAGTACTGGACAGTTATTTGCATAAAAGGGTCCAATTTATAAGGCCCACTAGGTAGTTCCTACCCATTAATGATCGAACCACAAGTAGTTAGGGGTTTTCTATTAAGAATATATTTAAAGAGATAGGAGGCTATGAAATGTTTTTTCGTGTATTGTTGTATTTGGAGATTTACCTAATGAAAGGTCACCCCACATTAAGAGGAAAGTGAACATTTATTTCTTTCTTATAACTATTATAATATAAGGGTATATTTTTCATATTTTGTCTTATTTGTATCTTGAATCCAGTTTTTTATAGTTAGATTTTTTATACCTCGTTGTGTTTCAAGTTTAAGGGTTAATAAACACTACCTTAAAAGCATGCAACACATTAATGATATTTGAATTTTTTCATGTCCGTAAGCGGGCCAACCCCTAACGTCAATATTATGTAGATGGTATATAATTTGATTGTATCTTAATATACCTAAAATTTGATTTTCTAGCTTGTGTTTCCTACGATTTGACTCTATTTTCCCAAAACAACTCAAATTATATTTCTTAAGCATTATGCATACAAATCCACATGGTAAAATATTATCCACCTTCATATCATGTTTTTGATATACTATTTTTCAATCAATCTAACTCACCCTTTCAACTTATTGGTTTGAATACCATTTGAGTTTTGGGCTTAATATTCTATTATATTTTACCCTTGGTATATCACCTGGGATGGTTCAAAATATATACCCTAATAATTGTATGCATTCCCACAAGCTTAGGTTGTAATGTACCTCGGGAGGATAATATGGGGTACCTGGGGAGGCACCCAAGGGAATAATGAATAAAATGTGGCCATAATCATGGAATCGACCCACTTGGTCGTTAAGAGGAAATAATATAATGTTAATGGTAAGTTGGCATAGACCCTTGGAAATACTCATGAGAAAGTATATATACACATCAGTATTATTTTATTGTGATATATTGGATGTTGGATTTATTGTTTTGTAACAAGCACGGATTATGGAGTGATTCCTTCCATAAGGACTATTTGATGGTGTTACCTTACCTTAAGGGTTATTTATACATTATTGTGTCTATTATTGTGTTGAATGAATTTGATATTTATAAATTTAAGGGTTGTATTTTATGTTTATTTACCAAGGATACTACAAGTGGTATCAGAGCTATTTCTTGGGAAAAGAGTGGAAGATTTACATATTTTGGAAAGAAAAAAGAGGATGGTCATATTCGCATCCATTTATGAAAATATTTGTACAAAATATAAAGAAACTAGCTATAGATATGAGTTCCTCTTGAAAATAATACTCAATTTCGAAGAAACAAAATCATCCAAATCGAAGTATGGGAAGCAACGTTATCGATGATTTAAAATTATTTGTTTTAGGGTTTTTCTAGTGATGATCATGTGGTTTGAAAATCATATATATTTTATTAGAGGGCCCATATTTTATTCATACTAATTTCAGTAGATGAAGAGTGGCCATGGAATTTCATAATTTTCATCTTAATAGCCAATCAAAGGAGAATCATATAAGTTATGATAATTTTACATTAGTTTTTTCTAACCCTAACCACGCATAGGAGATCCTTTGAAAAGTAATTGATTTTATTCAAAACCCAATTTCTATTTAAAGATGTTATTTACACGAAAAGATGGTGTCCCTAGTATTGAATAATAGATAAAAGAGATGAATTACTCATGAAAAATGTTTTGGAAACATTTTGGCTCCCTACTTATTTAACAAGAAATGCATCCATATGGTGGGATTTACTTAACCATGAAAATATAAATGAACTTCAAGATAAGGAATATGAAAAAGTATTTTTAGATAGGTAGTCTCATGATGGGAAGAAGGATAAAGAGAGATTCAAGGGCTTGTTCTCATGTACAAACCTCCTATTATAAGTTCATGGATATATTCAATGGGAAAGTGCTTTTATTTATATAAACCCTAGTAGCAAGCATAATTCCATCAATGTTAAATTGGCTATAATATTGCAAGTTCCAGTAAAACATATTCAAAGTACACAGATTAAGGGTGAGAATCTCCGAATTTTTAAAGATTTGAATATTACCATGGATAAATATGTCTTGCATTAAAATATTCATGTTATAAATATGAATTATGTGCACATTGTTTTGGGATATCCTTATATGGACTCAATTGGATTAGTTAATACTAATGTGCAAAGAATTTTTGAATATTTTCTTACAAGAAAAAATAAAATTACATTGTAGGATATTCCTCTTACTAAACAAGTAGGGGCTAAGGGGACACCTGAAGAAGTACTTGTAGGAGAACTAATTGTAGTACCCAATGACACATTATATGAATAATATGAGGTTAAATCAAAATAATATCCTACAGAAGCACATGAAGAAAATCCCCTGGAAGGGCATAAAAAGGAAGAAAAATTACTCAAAGAAACCACATGTAGAAGAGTTAAATAAATAAGAATCAATATATAAGGTTGTTGTATATAACCACCTACACCACTTAGAGAAAAAATATCCATCAAGGCAAGGGCATGAATATCATCCAACTTACTATGGATCAACATGGAACCAAAAAAGCACCCATTACAGAGGCACGTGGAAAACTGAAAACAATGCAGGGAGATATTATAGCATCATAATGAATACATGGAACCCAATGAGAAACAAAAATCAAAACTGAGTAAAGGCCACAGTTGGACACCATGTCCTCATTTCACTAGGATGGATGGATTCTCATGCATGGTACCAATTGGATACATTGATTAGCAGGTCATATTATATGGCTTCTTCTAATGTTTTAAGGATGAATAATGTAAAGAGGAATGGAATATAATGTGAATAGGGAGGATAATGTGGGGTACCAAGGGAGGTACCCAAAGGGATAATGAGTGTAATGTAGCCATAATCATGGAATAGGACCACTTGGTATTTGATGGGTAATAAATAGGCCCACTAGGTAGTTACGAGGAAATAATATAATAATAATGGTTAATTTCCATAGACCCGTAGGAATACTCATGAGAAAATATAAATGCATGAATATCATTGTGTTGAGATATGTTGGATGTTGGATGTTGGATGTATTTTTTTTTTCAAGCATGGCTTGTGGAGTGATTCTGTCATTCTTCTCCAATTGTTAGGAAAATAGATTCAAAACTTGTTATGGATTTCATGTAGCTTCCATGAAAAATAGGGTAATGTAATTCATTTTGATGGAAATTAGTGCTAGAAACAAAATTAGAAAATGAGTTTTGATGTGCAATTTTGCATGGTTAAGTCAACTTGTCATTCCAACATGTAGAAGCACCCAAACTTGAGAATTTCAATATTAAGGAATATTGTTACGATGCTAGCTATGTTGTGAATGCCTAAAATTATACTATCGTTTGGATATGAAGGCATGAAATACAAGATTTATCTACATTCTATACTATGTTTCTAGTTCCATAAAGAAGTTTGTATTGTATGTATAATTGTAATATTTCATAGGGCTAAGTTATAAGTAGAATTCCCTACCCTTCCTTGTGAGTAAGGTAAACTGATCATATCATTAGCCTTTCCTCTAACCTTTTTTTTTTCATAGACCATCTATGTTTCATTTTTGAGGTTACAAGTAGCAGAGTAAAATTTATTTGTATTATGTTCCTATCTACAAAGTAGATAAATTGGTGTCTTGATAATGTGATTATTTTTTATTAGAGGTATAAGGGTGAGTTATTGAATGTTTTGTTTTCTACTCTTGTTGTTTAAATAGAATTTTTTGGAGTAGGAACCCACCCACATAGCCTTGTGGCCAAAGTAGATGTCAAAGGATGAGGAATAAACCATGTTTGATGAGGTGGTGGAAGGAAAAGGATAATTTTACATTTTGATCCTAACTCTAATGAATACATCCATATTGCACAAATTGATAATCTTTATTTTGGTACCTAATTTTTAGCCCCATATCCTAAATTTTGCCCTCTTATTAATATTTTTAATCTCAATCATGTAAGCTTGATTTCCCCTATTATAATTGTGAACCTATGTTTGAAATTCAATGATCCTCCTTATCCTCATACACACAACAATGGATGGGAACCCAAATTACTAATTTCATCTCATCAAATGCCTAGTTGGGGAGATAATCCAAGTAGTCCCCACTTTGCCTCAAATTTTGATGGCCCTTAACCTAAACATGGTGATATGCCTATGCATTTTAATGATGTTGGTTGTGAGTGGACTTTAATACCTACCCACAATTGTTGTAGGAAAATTACTTAGTTCTGATAGATTTATCCCAAATAAGTGGTTGGCTTCTTTCCAATAGATTGGGATAGATAACTTTATTCTTTCTTATATTAGAATAATCTAAATGAAGAATGTGGCTAAACAAAGATACAATATCTCTCAGTGACTAGTGTCTCTTTGTATTCAAAGGTATATTAATATTTCAAATCCCCGGTACCTATATTCTCTAGACACATGAACACACTCGAACTTAAGATAAATTTACTCTTTGTTTCAACAATCAAATAAAAACATAAATATGTATTCATATGAAAATGACCTATTATTGACATAATAACAATTTTTCCAATTTCCGTGGAAAATAGATTTTCCAATTCAACCATATGAATAGTATGCATTAGAAATTAAACACAAATTTACCCAAAATTTTGGGGAGCGAGGAGAAGAAGAGAGAAAAGTATTATAAAACTTAAAGTTTAAAACAAGGTTGAATACATGTCTATGTTATTCATGACATCCTCAATTGATCTCGGGTTCCTTCTACCTAGACCTCATTTAAACTCTCACTCAACTTCAAGGATATAGATCATTATTCAAAAGGGGAGACAAAGGTGGCTCTAAATACACTAATAAATATAGATCGTACTTGTGGATAAATATTTAGGGTTTTCTCTTGGAGTGAATGTACTAGGATCAAAGCTTTTTTCTAGTCTTTGAAGGGCTAGTCAAGTTAATCCTTCCTTTCCATAAACCCTCAATTTATACTTGAGGATTTGCTTCATGTGGTTTAGTATTGAAGTCAAGGATGTGAAAGTGTACACCTCCCATGCATCCCACTCAAACCCGTAAAATTCATAATTTTTATATTTTTTGGTTTCATTTCGAGGGTGCCCACGAGTTTCTCTCTAACATAATGTGGGAACTCATCTGTTGCTTCAAGGCAAGGTAGGGTTCCCTCTACTTGTTGAACAATAGATAAAAAAGGTGGTATAAACAATTCAATTTAAGGATGACCAAAAAATATATAACATATTCCCCCAATGTATGATGGAAGAAGAAGAACTAATTTCCAAAATAAATTATAAATAAACATGTGAGCTTGGTATAAAATAAAGGAGGATTTTGGTAGACCTGAGATGAAAGAATCACCTACAATAGAAAACAAATTGTTAAAAAAATGTCTTCTCCAAGCTGGGCATACCCTTGTTCAAGTGAAAGAATAAGCATGGAATCCAAATCAATTATATTACATATCCATGTAATGCATAGATTGTAGGATCGTGGACATGAAGGAATACATAATGGATCCATGAAAAAATAAGATCATAGCCAAAAGAAGAAACATAGTGGATCTATGTCTTAGTGTATGTCATGAGGACACCTATAAATATAAAGTAAACAATGTGATATTCCATAGTACTAATGAAATAGAGGGTGTGGTATTATAAACAACTCAAATGGAAGCACCAATGAGGGATTCCACTGAATCCCAAAGGTATTCAATCAATATATGTCATGATTTATGATTCTACACTATGTGAATAAATATGTCAAAGTGAAACATTAGAGAAATTATTTGGTCATTGGTCATTGATGTATACTTTTTCCAGACATGAAGCAGCCCATTGATAATGATAATGGATACCAATGTACATAGTGAATTCTAACAAGTGTGAATATATTTGTTTATATTCAACACATACTATAATCAATCGATTAGGGGACATTAATAAACCCCACTATCAAGAACAAGGAAACCTATCACTGATGATTGCAATCCATAAGATACAAAAAGGGTCTCAATATCTCATTCATGGAGAAAATGAATTGAAGTTGATAGGAAGAGATCCATTAGAAGGAGGGCCACACTAATTGCCACATCAACCAATATGAAAAAAGGTCAATAGTTGATGATTGATATGATGTATTGAATACTAAAAATGAGAAATCATACCACCACGTACAAATTTGTTTTTTTTCATATGAAAATAACACAGTAAAAAATACCCTCTAATCAACAACCAATAATGAAATTCAATATCATAGGTGAGGTGTTCCAATAATGATTTAAATGGAACCCAAGGTATAGCAGGAACTCTATTATGTGAATAGATGCCTTGAAAACAACCACAAGGAAACTATTCATTAAATGACCATTGATGAATTTCATCCAATGAATGTATAGAAACCTACCAATAATGAAAGTAAGTCCCAACATGTTACTGATCCCTAGGTCTATTTCCTAGAGAAATGTGTTGCAAAAAATAGGAGAAAACTTTCCAAAGAGAAGGTAACGATGAATCATTCCACATAAACACAATATAATTGCATTGAATGTGAATGTAAACTAAGAATGAGTTGACTCAGGGAATAGTCAACATGGATGGTCCAGAAAGATTTGTAATGATCAACAAAGTTTATCAACTTGAAACTTCCATTGAACAATAGCATGACATAATGGATGAATTAGGTAGATACTAACATAAAAAAGAGACTAATGATCTAAATCATCAATAAAAAAGGCATTAAGGTACAACTTCATAATGACTAGAAGACATCTAAGGATCAATCTAGGGTGATCGAGCAAGGGGATAGGGTTGAAGGAATGCATGTTTCTAGCCCTGGTACAACAAGATTTTCTCCTCGAAAAATGACACAGACAACATCATAGGCGGTGTGCTTGATCAGGAAGCATGGATCCATAAGGGGGGGTACAAACCCTTGCATATCAGAATGTAGCCACAAATTAAAAAGAAGGAATCTGAGCCAGGTGGTCACCATTTGAGTCATTGCTTCACCTTCATGAACGATTCCTGCAAGACGAACAAAGTTCTAGAAAAGACATGGAGGTGGAAGTAGGACCATTTGATCCAAAGAGATCTCACAACTAGGAGCCTGGGAAATGCATCCCCCAGGAAACTAAATCACCAATATATGTGATTAGTTCTACTAGATTCAGAGAAAACACCTAGTTCATGAAATACCATTCCCTGATTGGAAAAAATTTAGGGTTATGGCCCTCTAAAAGAGACCTCATTTGATGGATCAAAACATGGTGGAACCTGAAAGGGGAATATTAAATCCAACTCAATTCAAAAGGATTCTTCATGATCATCTTCTACAATCTTGAAGAAAAGGATCAAAAATTTGAAAACAACCCATATTTCTTCAATTCGATGGGACTATATCTTTGATTTTTAACAGACCACTTCTACCTAGAAAAAGAGGACTTACCTTCGCTTCGGTCTGGATCTACCTCTACTCCCTTCCCCAGGATTTTTGGCTTAAATAAATCCTAATGGGTATTAGCAATACACTGGGACGATATGTAAAATCCTCATAAGAAACCAAGCAGAGGAGATATACATCTTATTCCTGGATCTGCATGTATAGGAACATTTCCAAGGCACTACTAGTCTCGGTCACCATAGAATATCATAATGAACACTGGATCCAAACTATAGATTATGAAAACATTCCCTTCTACTACCGGAAATGTCATGAGCACGAACATATCTTCTTTGATTTCCCACTCAATTCCCCTGCACAACCAGAAGTGGAGGGAAAAATGAAAGATGGCTTCACACAAGTAATGGGTTGTAGAAAACAACCACAAAAAAACCCAGTCAAGGGGTGGGAAAGAATATCCCCACCAACAACTCTTTTGACACCCTAAATAACCTACCAGATGTAGAGGAAGTGAAAAATCCCCATAAACCAAAAGATCCTTGTAGAAATAAAGGAAAAGATAAAAAATCCCTAGATCCATTCCTAGAACAAATCATCACACCCAGTTCCCCAGCTCCGTTAGATCCATGAAAAGACTCAGAAGAAGGGGGGGACACTATAATGCATATGGATGAATGAGAACTAGCCAACATATATCTGGAAAATATGGAGGATGCCTTCAACAAGAAATAATTGCAATTTATATCGGTTGAACAACTCTGAAAAGTACACAAGGTCTTCATCAATTCCATAGCAGGGGCCACCTCCATACTAGGAATAATTTCATATCTGGATCTGGTCCCCAGAGGGATCCCTAAAGAGGGTAAGCGATGGGGATGTAAAGACACAACAAATGATTAAAGAGGTAGGTCACTTTATGATTAACTCAAAATAGATCCAACATCTCGTTGAGGGATTCTTCTCTCCCCCACCCAAATCCTCATGATCAAGATCATCACATGGAATATAAGAGATCTAAATGGAATATCCAAACAAAGGATTATTTGTAACAGCATAATGGCAAAGGATCTAGATATTCTTTTTCTACAAGAAAACAAATGTTCAGGATAAGCCAGAGAAGAAGTGTTTTGAAGATGTTGGAGGCACTGCAATTTCATCTACAATGACTCAAAGGGTGTAGCAGGGGGACTGGAAATTATCTGGAACCCTACCTCTATTATTGTTGATCAATCCTTCTCTATCGCTATCACACTATCAGTGCATTATCGATCCATTGGGTCCATCAAGGAGCGTGTGCTCAGAAATGATTATAAACCACAAAATGATCAAGAGAAAGATTTATTCATGAACAACCTCTCCTATCTAGGGGGATTGATTGGAAAAAAGTGTTGGATTCTTGGAGGATATTTTAATATCATCCTCATTCTAGAATAAAAAAGAGGGGGCTCGAGGAGGCTGGAACAAGACAGTGGTAAGTTCTGGTACCTCATTGATTGTCTTAAGATGATAAACATTGAATCTAGGAATGGCTCTTTTACTTGGTCTGATAAGCAATCTGGATCCCAACAAATTTCCTACATATTTGATCATTTTCTCATTTTTGAAACCTTGATGCTAGAAGGACCCTTGATTGAAGAAAGAATCCTCCCAAAATCAGGTTCAGATCATTGGCCAGTACAACTATGGATTGATATGATAGCTACGCCCAAATTTAAACCATTTCGATTCAAAAAAAAAATGGTTAAACCATCCCGATTTCCTAGAGCTCTCTTAATCCTGGTGGGAAATGAAAATATCTTGCATGGCTCCAGAATGTACATATTCCAACAAAGACTAAGAAAATTCAAGCAACATCTTCTAGAATGGAATAAGAATGTTTTTGAAAATATCTTTCAGGCATAGAGGAATTTGGAGTAACTCCTGGAAGAAATTCAACAGGAATCAATTTTGGTGGGTCACTCGGATGCTCTGAGAAAGGAGGAGAATATTCTTAAATAGTAACTCAAGGAAAGACACAAGTAGCAGGAAATCCTTTGGGAGAAGAAATCCAGCATGAAATGGCTCAAGGAAGGGTGAGATCGGAAGAG
>CBVK0100043851.1:7111-30578 GCA_900067695.1 Picea abies
TTGGATATGGTGTTAATGATTTTGGTTATCGCTTATGGGATTATGAAAATCACAAAATCATTAGGAGTAGAGATGTCATATTCAATGAGAAGGTCATGTAAAAATATCAGTTGCAGGGAAAGAAACAGGAAAAGAAAAACCAGAATATACAGTGCTTGATGAGATCACTGAAAAAGAAATTCCAAAGGTACCAGAAAATCAAAATGTACAAAAACATTAGCAATAGGTACTTCAAACTCTTGCAAGTGTTGTTAGAACATCTACCAGTTTAATAGACTCCCTGAACGATAATCTTCTTCAATGTATTATTTATTGTTGATTGATTATGGTGAACCAGAATGTTATGAAGAGGCAATGCAGGTAGACACTAAAAAGAAGTGGGAGAAAGGCATGAAAGAGGAAATGGATTCCCTGGAAGATAACCAAACTTAGGGTTTGGTTCAGTTGCCTATAGGAAAAAGAGCATTGTGGAATAAATGGGTTTACAAGTAGAAGGAAGAATATGGAGGAAAAAAGAGGTACAAGGCTAGACTTGTTGTAAAGCGGTTTGCACAAAAGAAAGGTATATATTTTGATGAAATATTTTCTCATATTGTTAAAATGACTTCAATTAGGAATATTTTAAGTCTTGTGGCACTAGAAGATTTGCATCTTGAACAATTAGATGTAAAAACAACTTTTCTCCATGGGAATTTGGAGGACGATATTTATATGCAACAACCACAAGGGCATGGGATCAAAGGGAAGGAAAATTTGGTATGCAGGTTGAAAAAGAGTTTGTATGGCCTAAAGCAAGCTCCAAGGCAGTGGTATTTGAAGTTTGACAGGTTTATGACAGAACAAGGTTATAGTAGATTTCATTATGATCATTGTGTTTATTTTAAATTCTAGAAAATGGAAGTTATATTAACTTGCTATTGTATGTAAATGATATTCTTGTTGCAAGTTCTAATATGCAGGATATAAATGTGATCAAGAAGAAATTAGCTAATTCATTTGCAATGAAGGATTTGGGTGCTGCAGATAAAATTCTTGGTATAAGAATAACAAGAGACATGAAAAATTGCAAATTGACATTGTCTCAAGGTGAGTACAGAGAGAAGGTGTTGGAGAGGTTTAGAATGTGGAATGCAAAACCAGTTAGTACAACTTTGGCTAGCCATTTCAAATTAAACAAGGAAATGTGTCCCAAGACATAGGAGGAGATAGAATACATGTCGAGGGTCCCTTATTCATCAACAGTTGGTAGCTTGATGTATGTGATGGTTTGCACAAGACCAAATATTTCACATGCAGTGGGATTTGTGAGTAGGTATATGAACAATCCAAGCAAAGAACATTGGGAGGCAGTAAAGTGGATTCTCAGTTATTTGAAAGGTATTGCTACTCATGCATTATGTTTTGGAGGTTCAGACATTGTTCTATAGGGATATGTTGATTCAGATATGGCAGGTGATAAAGATAGCAGGAGGAGAGCCACAACTTATGTTTTTATTATAGGTAGAATAGCATTAAGTTGGATTTAAAAACACAAAAGGTTGTTGCACTTTCAATAATAGAGGCAGAGTATGTTGTTTCTACAGAGGCTAGTAAATAGATGATTTAGTTACAGAGGTTTATGGAGGAATTGGGAAAGAAGAAAGAGAATATAAATTTGTACTGTGACAGTGAGAGTGCCATTCATCTTGCAAATAACTCAGCCTTCCATTCGAAGACTAAGAATACACAACTCAAGTACCATTTCATATGATCTGTCTTGGAAAATGGACATTTGAAGTTGGAAAAGATACACACTATCCAGAATCGTGCAGACATGTTAACAAAGGGAGTAACCAGGGAGAAACTGAGTTCCTTCTCAGTTTCAATTGGTCTTCATGAATGAAGGTGAAGATGTGAAATTTTCCAGGTCCAAGAAGGATCATAGTCTAGAAAATACAGCAATGGTGGAGTTGTTGAGATCAGTCTCCAAGTGGAAGATTGTTGGTTGTGGAGCTTGATTATCTTCCTGATGTAGAGGTTTTTGTTTTCAGCCATGTTTATACCCCATGAATACTTTACACCCTGGAAGACTGTACACCCCTCCATGCAGGGGATTTTCAGAGGGGGATTGCCCCCCTATGGGGTTTGGGGGCAAGTGAGCCCCCAATGGGGGTTCAGGGGAAAAGCCCCCGAAGGAAAAATTGCCTTGTAAATGTATGTTGTAATTTCATAGTAAATCTAGATCGTCCATTATAAGGTCGCAAATATGACGGTAGAATTTATGTTAAGGTTTTTTTCCCTAGAAGGAAACCCTCTTTTATGAGGCAAATGTATTGTAGCTATGTATCATTGTGAATATTGTATTCTGAGAGAGGATATTGTGATAGAAAGAAAAGAAATTTATAGCGGGTGTGTTGTAGGTTGTATCCCTTCATTTGTTGGATAATAAAAATGAAGGACCTAAAAATTTCTCTAGTGGACATAGCCCACATTGGGTGAACCAAGTATATCTTTGTCTCTATTATATCGTGTATCTTCTGTGTTCTATTTCTGCATTTGTTTTTATTTTATTTCTCCACGATCCTGTTTTTCTAACAGCAACAACTAGAATTTTATTTTAGCGTTCACCATATAGATGAAGGGAAAAATATTTCATTTGCTAGATTGAAGCTAGAGGGACATTCTTTAACTTGGTGGGAAAGCCACACAAAAACACTTAAGCTAGAGGGTGATTCACCAATACTTAGGTGGTAGGACTTCAAAACCCTCATCAAGTACCAATTATACCTTATTGAGTATGTAGAGGACCAATTGATCTAGTAGAACTACTTCAGGCAGAGGTAGAGGCAAAGTTTACAAGAGTACACCATTGAGTTCAGAAAGATGGTCATCATGCTAGGTATCTCTCCCAAAAACCCAATTGTACTCATAAAGTATCTGGGGAGTTTACATACTCATCTACAAAAGTAGGTGATTCTCTTCAATCCAAGGATAGTGGATGAGGCGTGTGTATAGGCACAATACCTGGAAAACATAGACTAAAAGAAGGGGCAGCCAAGTGGTTCAAAGAAAAAATAGAACTAGGAAGCTTCCAAGGAGGGTAAAATGAAGTGGAAAGGGGGGAAATATAAGAAGACAGTACCCACTAC
Source organism: Picea abies (assembly GCA_900067695.1). Classification (NCBI taxonomy): domain Eukaryota; kingdom Viridiplantae; phylum Streptophyta; class Pinopsida; order Pinales; family Pinaceae; genus Picea; species Picea abies. The sequence continues at coordinate 10,240 of CBVK0100043851.1, forward strand.
ACATCAAGATTCAAGTCAAGAAGACCACGACAGATGCTTTGTTTGACTTTGGTTCATAGGCTAATCTCACAGCAGCAAATCTGGTTAGTAATATTAGATTGGAGGTTCAAAATCATCCCAACCCCTATCCATCGGGTTGGATAAACAAGGATGTAGAGATAAAGATAACGAAACAGTGCAACATTAAATTTGTTGTAAGTGCCAATTTTATTGATGAAGTGGAATTGGATGTAGTACCCCTTGATGTATGTGGAGTAGTTTTTGGAATCCCCTACATGTATATAAGGGATGAAATATTCATGTAGAGAGATAAGAAATACTCACATATCAATGATGGGAAGTCCTACATCATTAACACACATAAAGGAAAGTCAAATATGTCATTGTTAAGTGCCAACCAAGCCAAAAAGTTGATTAGTTCTAGTAAGAAATATGTTTTTTCTTTTCTTAAGAGAAAATCAGTCTAATGATGAGTCAATGGGAGTGAAGGAATTTGTGGAGGGGTGTACTAAATAAAATAAACATGAGTTGGAGGAGTTTCTACATGAATACAAAGGAGATTTCAAGGAGCCTAAAAGGCTACCACACAAGAGGGATGTGGAGGAAGAAATAAAATTATTTTTAGACTCCCTATTGTTGATATTGGGTTGTATAGATAGTCTATTGTAGAAGAGAATGAAGTGAAGAAGCAGTTGCATGAGTTGTTGGAGCAGGGTGTGATTCAACCAATTACCTCACCTTGTGGGTCACCCATCATAATTTTACCCAAGAAGGATGGGGCTTGGAGAATGTGTATCGATTACAGGGCATTGAACAAGATTACATTAAAGAATAGGTACCCTCTTCCAAGGATTGATATTTTTTTGCACCAATTGCAGCATGCCAAGTACTTCACTACACTGGATTTGAAATTAGGATGTCAAAAAGTATGATTCAAAGAAGAAGATACCAGGAAGATTGCCTTCGAGACAAGGCAAGGTTTGTATGAGTGGTTGGTTATGTCATTCGGTTTATGCAACGTACTAGTTGCATTTATGAGACTAATGAATGATGTTTTACATTCTTATCTAGATTCCTTTGTTATTGTTTATTTGGATGATATAGTGGTTTATCACTACCTGGGAGGAGCACATATCACATCTTATGCAGGTGTTAGAGACTTTAAAGAAGCACCAACTACTGGCTAATCTCAAGAAATGTGAGTTTTCTTAACAGTCTTTGGTGTATTTTGGGTATGTGATCAGTGGAGAGGAGCTCAAGATAGGTCTCGCAAAGATGGAGGCCATCCTAAAATGGTCAGTTCCTACAAACGTCACTAAAGTTAGGATTTGTGTTGGGGAAGCGCAATACTTGCATAAGTTCATAGCTTCATTTTCAGTGATAGCTACACCACTCCATGCCATAACAACTAGTGGTAAGAGTTTCAATGGGGGAAGAATCAATAGAAGGCATTTCATGAGATGAAAAGAAATATGAGTCAATCAACGGTGCTCACACTACCAAACTTGAAGAATCCATTCAAAGAGGATATAGATGAAAGTGGGTATCTCATGGGAGCAATATTTCGTCATGGGACCAACACATAATAAAGAGATCATTTATAGTGGGAGACAAAGTATGGTTACAGCTAAATAAGGAAAGGCTGTGGGTCATGGTAAGAAGATCAAGGATCTGCGGTATGGTCCTTTTGAGGTATTGGAAAAGGTGGGAGATAACTCCTACAGACTTAGTCTACCCCCATATATGTGCATTTACTAAGTAGTGAATGTAGAGAATATCAAACTCTATGAGCCTTCCATGTTGGATCAGGAGGAGGAGTAGGTCTTACCTTTCATACAGGACTTAGCACCAAATGCTTAGGTAGAGTTAGAAGATGACACAATTTTGCAGAAGTGGTCCAAAACTACAAGACAGGAGCAGCCTGACCTTTGGAAGATTGGGTTGAAAGGAAAACTTCCAGGAAAAACAAAGTGGTACTTGTTATACATCATTTGTCACACTTGTATAAGTGTCGCAAGTGTCGCATTTCACTTTTCTAAGTGTCACAAGTTTCGTACTTCACTATGCTCAGTGACGTTAGTGTTGAAAATACCATGGTACATTCTACTAAGTGTTGTACCTTATTTGTCGCTCTTTTCTAATTGTTTCCACCTCAACACCATGCATGAATGATCCATTACATCCCCTTGAGAATCAAGAAGAAGAAGACACCTTTAAACCCTGACAATTTGGCCCTTTTTCACTCAATCATGGCTCTGTTTGACCATGGTCACTCCCATTTTCACTCAGGGGAAGGGAACATCACCCTTTGGACGAATTGTATGCCACTCTGCAAGAGTGACCAGTTCGCTCTGTCTGCCCTTATAGTGGAGCGACCATCTTGATTTGGTCAAATCCCATGAATATAGAGGCATCTTTCGAGGACTTTATGGATGGTTCTTGGTTTTTTTTCTTATTTTCATCAAGATGTGATTCGAGTATCCTTCTATCCTATATTGGGAGCAAGAATAACCATGAAGATAACTCATCCCTTACCAATATACATTCTTTTCTCAACCAAGTCCCTAATTTATCATAAGTGGTTGGGCTCCTATGAATCTATATAGCCAGGCCATTTTTGAGTGAGAAGGGGGATGAGAAAAGAAGTATATAAAACTTATGATCTTGTCAAGGAGTGTCAAACCTTTGTTTATCTAAAGAAGTTGAGTTGGATTCATGTTCAAGGGTTGAATAAAGAATCTTGTATGATTGTAGGGTCATTAGGTTGTAAACTTCTTGATTTTCATTAATAAAAGAACTTGGCCTATTTCTCTTAGACTTTCTTGTTCATTTCTAGTTATCAATTGGTAGGGTTGCTATTACCTAATCATAGATAGTAGGAGGAGGAGATTTATTTGTTCTTGTGGGTTGAATTCATGAGGGATTTTCTTGGATTGGAGCTCAACCATTGGGGTGGCGAGGACAAACATCAAAAATCAAGTGTACATAATTTATATCCTTCTCTCTCAACCCTCCCACAAGAAAATAGAATAGTTAGTTAGGAGGATGTTAGTGTCCATTTGTTAGAGGTTGTCTCACTTGTAGGAAACCCAAGTGAGGGAAACTCAACCTTTCTACAGGGGGGTAATTCTCACCATAGTAAATTGGTGACCATACTGGGGAGAAGAATCTAGTTCTTCTTAGGTTTATATCCCCTTAACTCTTGAATTTGTTTATACTTTTCCTCCCCTGTGATTGGTATCCTTTCTCCCATCAAACCCTGACTTTTTCTGAGAAATTATGTCAAACTTGAGCCTACAGGACTTCTACAGAGAGACCATAACCCCTTGGTCACCCCTTGTATAACTACCATAGAGAAACCTAGAAGCCCTTTTCTAGGCCATTTGGGAGCAACCATCAACCCTTGGAGGCCCCGTCTACCTTTCATAGGAATGACCTCCTATAGCAGCTTGTTTTTTATCCCTGTTTTGTTCTTTTTCTCATATTTTTCTCAGTTTCTCTTTGATTGTTTGAGGTTATTTTTTGTGTCTATGTGATCAATTCCATATGGTTGGATGAGCTTGATTGTCTCTTTTATTAAGAGGTTTTGGTTGTTTTTTTTTTCATCATCTTTTCATTCCACTTGTGTGCATGAAGATTGCCTAGTCTTTCAGCCTAGAAACTCCTAGTTTGTTTCTGACTATGCTTGACTGACAACTTGACATTATCACTCATTTTCCTTCCTTCTTTTGAGTTTTCATTGGTTGATTGGTTGTGATCCCTTTCATATTCATTGAAACATATCACTTTTTTGGATGATTAGGACTCTCTCGTCTACCACAACCCCATTTGTTTTGCTCATGTTCTGAGGATTTTCATGATTGTTTGTATGCTTTCTCCTTTGCATTTTTGAGTCCTTGATTGAACAAGATATCTCACACTTGTTTTCTTTTAGTTCTCATATTTTGTAGTTCACTTTATCTGATTTGTTTTTTTACAAGTATTTCTTTGAGTCAAACATAGATCTCTTTCATTTCTCTTGAAAGTTAAGAAGCGAAAAACTTTCCATATCTCCTTGTATACTTAATCAAACGAGGAAATTTTTTTCATTCTTTAGGAATTGGTTTTGATATATGTTTGGAAAAAGAACTAGTTTTGTGTGTGCATTTCGGTTTTTGAAAACATTTGTTTGGCTATTTGGCATTATATTGATCCTTGAAATTGAAATTTGCGTAGTTTTGAGTCCTTGCTTGTCTTAAGAAGAATAGAACTCTTCTTCTTCACATACATAGAATTCATTGAAAAGAATGAATTGCATCTCATTATTTTTCATTCTATTGGAGTTGAGTCTCTCTCAGATCATCAATTTCATATCTTTGAATCCTTTGAGTAAAAATCCATTAAAATCAATTACACACTAATTAAATCAACTAGAACATTTTTTGGTTTTAGCACAGTAAGAGTAGCACAGGATTAAGGTCTTTGGACTAGGTAAAGTGAGTAAATCATCCAAGACTACTAAAAATATTGTAGAACACTAGAGAGTGTACAAATACAACTTTTGTATAAGCATAGTCGGGAACCCCGTCTCACACAGGGGCTAAACACGATGCCACATGCGGAAGAGAAGTTGACATCACCCATCCAAGTCTTGACCAATCGTAGCAGACAAAGCGTATATTGAGTGTTTTCCTTAGGAAACCACTAGTTTCATTTGGTCTCGATGCTTTGTGTATCATGAATATGTTCATGCTCCTCAGGAGTCCTACCGATCCACTTATCTTCAATTATCTTGAAGAGCTTCAGAATTTCATATCCTGCCCATACGTTCGGTCCCAACTGTCGACTATACCCGCCCGGAGGATGACTGTGGGTTGGTAACCTTAGTGGCCTTTCCTAGGTATCTACAGAGACGATTGTGGAGGGATTCCCATGATACCTAGGGCAAAAGTAGTATCACACTCTCAATACCCTTGGAGGGTGATCCCGTGAAAGAAAGATTTGTTTTCACCGAGAAGGGTTGTTACATGGAGGTCGGGGTAGCTTCTTCTCATTTCTCCATTGACGACTTGAAATCACATCTTTAGAAGATCCTTGAGCCTATTGTTGCTTAGTTGATTGCTTTTAGTTTTTCTTAGGAGCGTGTTTCTTTGACATTCATAGTCAGCCTTAGGATTGGCAATTTCACAACATACAAGGTATGGAACCTGATGGTCAGGAACCACAACCCAATGTTTCCTATGAAGGAATGATCAAAGATCAAACTTCTGAGACCAGGAGCATAGCTCATGGAAGTGGCCATCACATAGAATTATCGGTCACAACCTTCGTAGAAAGAATTGCACCTTATAAGAATCATCTTTTTATTGATCCACTTGGCCCACCAATCATTGATCCACCATCCATGAGATTAGTTGATCCCTATTATTCTTACTACTTACCACCCGGTTCCACCACTACACAATATTTTGGTGTGAACCCGTCATATTTTGGTTTTTATGAAGGACTTGGGAATTTATATTTTTCCACAACTCTTATAGTTGGTACTACCAGTGCTTCTTTTTTACCAGAAACATCAGTGACCCAGGTAACCCCAACTCAACCACTTGTGCATACATATTTCGTTGCACATGGGTCGAGTAATATCCCTGCTTCACTATTCCCACACATGCACACACCAAGTTCCTTAATTGGTCGATCCATCATCTAGATGGCCAATAGTCAAGTCGTTCACACAATTGTGGTTCCACAAGATACTCATCCTCCATCTTAAACATCGCAGATTAGTACACCCTACATTCGAGGTCAATCTTCAATGGGAGGCCAACCTTCATCTCGGGGTGTAACACCATGTTTCCCCCAGTTTGTAAATATAACTATATCGGTCAAGAGACTATGGAAAACTCAATATGTGTGAATGTTTGATTTGATGGAACTTTGTATAAAAGGTCAATGAATGTAAATTATGTTAATTACTAGAAAATGGATAAGTGTTGCATGACTGTTGGAAGGGGGGTTGGCCAAGAGAGACCATGGATGTTATGAAAGATATGGTGAGGGGAACCTGGAATGGTTGAGATAAACCCCGCCAAAAAAATACTTTGTTGGATTTAATTTCTCAGGATCAGAACAACCCTCTAACCCAGGAATGAATTACAATCAGGCTGGTAGGTGGGAAGACCTCCTTAAGAGTTAATGAGGGGATGGGGCAGAGCGCCCATCTGTAAGGCTTCCAAACCTGACCAAGAACTGGGAATTCGGGCCACACACAACCTTGATGAGTAAGGAAATAAAGAAAGGTGTGGTGGGAAGAGGAAGGCCTACGAAGAGTGTAGAGATGAGATACTAAGCTCTCAGGTTCAATGAAGAACTATGAAAAAGAGTGAGTTATGATCACATGAAATAGAAACTAAGACGGAAGAGTAAACTTCGTACATGTCTATTACTGATTCAAGAGAAGGATATTAACCTTCATCCCTATCTATGACTGAGTCAGGAGAAGGAGAGTAACATTAGTCCCTATCTATGATTGAGCCGGGAGAACGAGAGTAACCTTTGTCCCTAACTTTCATTGAGTCGGAAGAAAAGATTCAATCTCAAATAATCGTGGTCTAGCTTGGGGGTGGCCAATGGTAAATATGTTAGGAATGATTGAGCCTATGGTTGGGTGGAAAAGAGAACCCCTTTCATTAGTCACATCATGTCTTCTGGTTCCGATAAGTGTTTTCATACTTTGTGTATCGAACTGAAATAATGGATGAATTGATGGGTTTATATATGTATTTATAAATGGTTTCTGTGTGTAATGGTCATGATATGTGTATGCATTTAGATCCTTGTGAACTTATGCTTCTGAATGATAGTATGTATGCCCCATATTATCCCTTGAGGCATCTTGGAACATAAGCCTGTAGGATGGCCAAGATAGGAGATATCGTGTCAATCTGACCCTGTCCATCTAAAGAGGATATATCTTTCAAACTCCTTGTTGTCTGGTCGAGATTTCATGCCAAAGTCCTTAACCATTTCATGATAAAGCTTAGGAAGGATATTGAGGTTCAAGCCTTGAAAGGGAAGATATTTCCGTTTGGAAGACGAGAAGACGTGATTCATTCAGGAGGACCCATATGACCAACACCTAGAAACCTATTGGTTGTGGAGCCTGATTATCTTCATGATTTAGAGGTCTTTTATTTTCAGCCATGTTTATACCCCATGAACTATTTACACCCCAGAAGTATGTACACTCTTCCATGCGAGGGAGTGCAGAGGGGGGGTACCCCCTCTGCGGAGTCTGGGGGGGCTATCCCCCCGGCTAGGGGGTCTGGCGGCAAGCGGGCCCCCAGTGGGGGTTCGGGGATGAAGCCCCCGAAGCAAAAATTGACTTGTAAAAGTATATTGTAATTTCATTGTAAATCTGGATCGCTCATTATAAGGTCGCAGATCTAATGATAGAGATTATGTTAGGGTTTTTTGCCCTATAAGGCAACCCTCTTTTATGAGGGAAATGTATTGCGGCTATGTATGTTGGCGAGTATTGTATTCTGAGAGAGGAGACTGTGAGAGAAAGAAGAGGAAGTTACAGTGGGTTTTGTTGTAGGTTGTATTCCTTCATTTTGCTGGATAATAATAAAGAAAGGGCCTAGAAATTTCTCTGGTGGACGTAGCCCACACTGGGTGAACCACGTAAATCTATGTCTCTTTTGTATTGTGTATCTTCTGTGTTTTGTTTCTGCATTTGTTTTATTTTATTGCTCTGCGGTCCTATTTTTATAACAAAACCTTAGGCTAAGACTCAGGGAGCTAATTCATCCTAGCTTCGGAGCTCTGGAAGTCTGGGAATTCAGAGTATTTCCAACCTTACTATCCTTAAATTGGCCAAAGGTAACTAGGAGATTCAGTTACCGAAAATTTGGCCAGCAATGAATGGTTTCCCTAGTGGTTAGGTGAACCTATCTTACCATCTAAACCAGGATCAAACTACCCATGGAGAAGTAGCATGAACCATCAATCAAGAATTTTCATGGGTCCCCTCAGCCATTGGATCTACATTGAGATAACTTCGGTGAAGTTATAGTCTAGGAGGATGGAGATGTTATAGCATCAAACTCCCTGAATGTCGAAGTTACGAAGTAAAGGAAAGTCATAGATTTGGGGATATACTTCGGAGCCCCACCTACCATCCAATCATTTAGGAGGAGGGACTCGCACATGGTACTTTGGTGAAGTCTCGCTTCGGGAAAATGAAGTGGTAGTGAAGCCAAAACCCTCAAAGGTCGAAGCCGTAAACTGACCAGGACAGTTGATCTAGGGATCCTTCGAGTTATCTCCTAGTAGTCGGATCTACGATGAAGCCATCCTAGCGTTGACTGCTTTGGGAGAACAAAGATGTTGTAACATCAAAACCCCCAAAGGTCAGAGCTACGAACTAATGTGGACCATGGATCTAAGGATCCTTCGGGACCCCTCCTAACCGTTTGATCATGGTGACATGTGTATCACGTCGAGAGTGCACTGTGTGTCGAGTGATGGAATTGTCAGGGGTGGCGACCCCGTGGCATGGTAAAGGGACCCTTGATATGAATTCATGAGCTGTAGATCTCTGAGGTTATGTGGACACCCTCGGACCAATAGATCTATGTCAAGGTCAACCCAGCATTGACCGCTTCGGGAGAATAGGGCTATTGTAATGCCAAAACTCCTAAAGGCCGAAGTCACGAAGTAATGAGGACTGTCGATCCTCGGATCCTTTAGGATCCCTCTCAGTTGTCGATATACAGGGGATGTGTGGCGCTATATCCTTTAGTCCAGAGACTTGGTACTCCTGGGAAAAGGAGGTGTGGTGTGTCGATAAGCTTTGAAGCCTGAAGTAATGAGAGTCATTGATCCGAGGGTGCTTCAGGACTTATCCTAATCATCAGATCTAATTTTTGGTCAGCCCAACATTGACCAAATCTGGGAGAAAAGAGGATTTTGCATCGCAAAACCCCTGAACACAGAAGTTATGAAGTAGTGGAGGTCGTTGATCCAAGGGTTACGTGTACATACCTTGGTCGTGAGATCAAAGGGCATGAAAGATGATCAGTCTATACTGACAAGGCGCAATGATGTCATCCATGGTGACGTGGACCCAAGTTTGACGTGCCACATGTCACCTAGATTCATGGGTATCGCATACCCTATAGACCCATTGGAACGTGATACATGTCATCTCAGATGAGGTCACATGTCGCCCCATGCCCTTCTACGTTTCATCCCCTAGTACATGCCTACCTAGCCAAAGTGGTTGGTGAAGTGACCGGAACTCCAGGAGTCTTGGACTTTGGGACTCCAGAGGATTTGGGGTGTAGTATTGTAGAGAGACCTAAAGGCTCGAAGGTCGGATCCACATAGCACTAGATCCGGTACTATGGAGGTCTAACACATCAGAAGGAAGTGAGTGTAAAAGGTTGAAGACTCCTAAAGTTGTAGGGAGTCGGAGGAGATCTGAACCGTCCATCAATCGAGATGTGTGCCAGTATATCGTTAAATCTGGAGGAGAGCCACTGCGGAGGATTTGAATCTTGGTGCTATGAAAATCCCTGAAGCTCAAAGAAACGGAGAGGATCTCAATCGTCTGTCATTTGGGGACGCGTGGCGGGTGATCTGACACTCTATAAGGATTGCACTTCGGAAGTTTTCATTTGTGAGTACTTTGGAATTCGTTGAAGCACAGACTCCTGAAGTAATTGTGGGTCATTGATCTTGAAATAAAACGGGGACCGTTAATCCACGTAGCATACCCAAAATTTATCGATTTGGTAGTTCAGGAGATTTGTGGTGTCATAAGTTGAAAATTTTTGGAGCTCGAAGCTCCAAGGCACCGAAATAGGTGCATATTATCTTTACATCTGGTCATAGCATGTAGTCGTATGCGATTGTAGCCAGAGAGAAGGGGCTAGGCCTGGAATTCAAATCTGAAGGTCAAACGTTGAATTCCCCGCTATCTTGTGAGTTAGACGAGGCTCAAGCCCATTCGTTTGATTGGTTGGTGGATGGATCTGCACCATAGATTTAGGAATGTTGGAAGCTCTAGGATATCGAAGAACTTGGGATGAAGCATATTGAGTCGGATCCACATGGAAGCCCCGTGGCCTAGACCAATGAACACCCAAGGAACTTGGAAGAGGTATATCCACCAGTTCTGATATCGGCTTTGAGCATGGAGACCATGGTCGGAAAGCTCTAGACAAGAATAATGTGATAGAGACCTCGAATTGAGGATTTCATTTCTTAAGGAGAATGAAATTTTGACGCCCCATTCCTTAAAAATTATTATAAGGGGTTGGTTGTGTTACAGGGGGGAAACCTTCAATTGCACGGAAAGTTTCTACTGGGGGGAAACCTACATGGTTGCAACATCAAATTGTCGGGGGGAAAACCACTCCTACAAGTCCCTCTATCCCTATTACCACTAGCATGTATCCTAGAGATCCATTTCCAAGAATTTCTAACCCTTTTTAGGGTCAACCCAATCTAGAGGGAATTCTTCTGTAAGGAAATTTTCCCTATCAATCCATAAATCCCATGCTTCCAACGCAGCATCCCCTCCAGCTGCATACATGGGGGGGGGCTCAATTAAATATCCTTATGTAGGAGGTCTATTTTTTCAAACACAATATATGGGTGGACAATAAGGAAAACCCCCTTACATGGGTGGACAACTCAAGAAACCACCATATATGGGAGGACCATCTAGCTTTTCCATCTTTCCACAACCTGGATACGGTGCTACTGGTGTTCCCATGCCATATGATTACCACAAGTATTTTCAATCTAACCATTAGGTTCCATTCTTGGATACGTTATATATTCCAAATCTATCATGTTTGACCAATGATCCCATCCAGCATGCTCCCTTTTGGCCCATCATCCCTACCAAATTGTCGTTCGATATCCCAAAATTCCACAAAAAACCTAGGGAAGATCCTAACAATCATGTTATAACTTTCCATTTATGGTGTTGTTCCAACTCTTTGATGGATGATTCCATTTTTCCTAGGATGTTTCAGAGAACACTTATAGGTTTCGCAATGAAATGGTATATTGAGCTACCATGTAACTCCTTTGTTGACTTTGATTCTCTTGCCATGGTTTTTTTGACACATTTTTAGTTTCCTATATGGTCTGAGACCGGTACCGAGTTGTTTACCTCACTCTAATAATCCTCTTCCACCCACATATCCGATCATATTCATGAGTGGAGATGGCAGAGATGGTTGATTAAATCTCCCATCCTAGACCAACTCCTCATGGACAGGTTCAAAAAGTCACTCTTTCCTCCCATTTCCCATGATGTTTCTATCGGAAACATTGTTACTGAGAAGTAGGATATCAGTTGTGTGTAGTATTTGAACTTGATATACTCCCAGTCCTGCACACTTTACGATCTGATCCCTAACGCTCCTTGTTCGTCGAACGATCCAACAAAACCTCCTCCAGAACTAGGTTTTTTTTCGAACGTTGTTGGAAGCCATATTAATCTTTATCTTTTCTTTTACAAGCTGCCTAAACAATGTTTTTTAAACCCTTATTAATCGTCGCAACTGTTTAAATGATATCATTATTCTTCGCTTTTTGCATACCTGCATTTTGTTTTCATTTTCACGATTGCAAGCGTGAAAACCCACAGTTGGAATTCATGTTGATTACATCAAAATGATCATTCGGTTTATCATGAACCTGCTTGTTTATATGGTTATAACTCTTTAACCTCAAACACACCACTAGTCACATATTTATTGAAACACCAATATGGTGTTGATTTACAAAATCTTCGACACAATGGTTTGATTGACACGTTGATTTTTGGGTCAAATCGTGGTTATGTGATAGTTCATTTGACATGTTGATTAAAATTCTTTTGGATATGCACTTTTATGATTTGAATGTATCATTACACAAAGGCGTCATTTCAAGTACAGCCCAATATGATCTTGCATAGGCCTCGATTTACACCACTATCCCCGCACGCATAGCATTAATGCTCTGCCCTTGCATTTCGAGTTGCCGTAGCATTGTGTTGGGGAAGCTTCGGGACAATGGTTCTATGTCTATCCTGTCAAACCCTATCGCCGATCACCCTGTCAATTTTGTGCTATTAGCTATGGCTCCTGTAGTGAGAATCGAACCCAACGGTGTCCAAACTTTGTTGTTGTTTGATAATGCCCGAGAGGACTTAGAGAGGAATGGTTGGTGGGTCTTTGTTGAGAAGTTCGAGGGTTTTAACCTGGCATTTTCTCAACAATTCACGCTAACGTTCGATGGTTGCAGAGCCAAAATTGGGGACGTCCAACTCGAGTTGAACGAAGATTTCCTTAGCTCAGCCACTGGTCTGCCAGCCGTGGGACAAAAATGGTTTAAAAATTCAAAGGTTGACAAAGTACCCTGGTCACTATTGTTTACCTCAAGGAAGATTAACAGTTGTGACAAAGGTATGTATGTTACAACTCTAAAACCTAGATGGCATGATTTGTTGGCTATTATCAAGAAGTTCATTACCTGTGAGGGTAGATACGGTTTAGTTTTCTTATACCACTTGCGGTTGCTCATGAGTTTCATTGATTTTCCCTTAAACATGCAATATTTTCTCCTTCGGAGTTTATACAAAATGGCTAAGCGTTTCAAAAGGGAGAAAGCTGACTCCAGCCTCTTCCACCACTGTTTAATTAAAATTATTATGGTTCATCAGTTGAAGTTGAATGGTGATTGTTGGGATGCTTTCTTGTTAAGGAATGGTTTTGCCAGTCCTGAAATAGGACAAGTTGACAAATTCGTTGTTACAGAAACCTTTGTCGGGCCTATCATTCCCCCTCCTACGATCTTGCCCTCTGTTGAACCCTCGACCTACTCGCACACTACCCAACCTGACACCCTGCCTGATTCATGTCCAAAAGATGGTGGTAAGCCTATTAAAAGGTTTGCAAGGAAAAAGGGTAAAGGTAACAGTGATATCAATTACAAAGGTAAAAAGGCTGCGTGCTAGGTTTCACGGTGTGCTCGTAGTAAACCTAAACAAAACACAGACCAAAAACCAATTCTGTTTAGTGAAGATTATGATCTCGAAATCGAACGGTTTCTAACTGAAGAGTATCCATACTCACACGAAATTTGCTCAGTTAAGCCCTATGACTATGTGACGAACCTCACACCATGTCTTAAAGACGACCCCAATTTCCCTGGGATCAAACTTGACAGAGAAACTGTTGGTCAATTAAGAAGTTCCTCACCTGTGAATACACAGCCTGTTCAACCACAGTGCAACGAATGTAAGTCATGGCTTGATCGATATTATATAGACGTCCCTTCGCTCCAATCTCGGATCAAGTCCTTGGAGGACCGAGTGAATGTGCTAACTAAGGAAAACGACAGATTGCAAGCTAATGATAAAAGATAGAAGACCACAGGTTTTGTTGTCTTTAAGAATGTGGAGGCGGCCACTGCCATTGTCAATTCAAAAATAGCTTGATCAAAATGAATCCCTGAATCCGAGGTATGATATTTTAAAAGTAATTTTAAGATGATTTTGTTTTTATTCTGAATTAGCATACAATATTTGTTTGCTCAAATTGTATCCATTTTTGTTTTGATTGAATTGATAAAACACGATTCTGTTTATAATAATAACTAGCTACAAAATTGTGAGATTCTGTAGCTAGTTACTAAAATTCGAATTCTTTGATTTTACAATTAAAATGCAATCTAAAATCATGTATTCTTGTGCGTTTTTAGGTACATATGAATTCTAAAGGAGATTGGATCGATAGTGGCATCTCTGAACATGCTATTTCCTTACATGGTTTTAGATTAGGCTATTAGTTTTAGATAGAAATATGAATTTGGGAGATTGTATTCCCCACAATTTTTGGAACAAATTTGATAATTTCCACAGAGAATGTTTTGATCCTGTGGCCTTTATAAATGTATGATTTTGTAAACAAAGACCATTGCTACTTGGGAGTAGAAACTATGGATTTGTGATTGACAGACTTGAATGAAAGTGGATATTTGCACAGCTTTAGCTTCAATATATCATATTTCTGTTCAAGTTTTACTCATTTCGATTTGTAATCAAATTTTGACTAATTTAGATATCATGATTTGTTACAGGTTGATGTGATGGAATTTATATATTGTCCATGTTTTATGTCTCTCATTTTATATACGGCAATTAATCTGTTATAATTCAATGATTAGAAGGTTGATCTTCTTTATTTGATGAGCAGTTATATGCAAATGTTTATAGCCAGATTTATCTTAATATGATCATTTGCCAGATTATAAATTGTTGTTACTACATACCTTACCTGTTCTGTTATTAGCATTTGGTCATTATTGTTTCCTGTTTACGAGAAGCATTTGGAAAATCTGGTGCGGGTTGGCCTCATCAAATAGCAAACGTAGATGCTATGCATAGGACGAATAGGAGATAATACTTCAGGTCAGTTTGCTAGATTCATTTTATTAGTTTAATTAATATAAGAATTTTCTGTAGTCCAATACATTGTATCGATTGTTATTTTTATTTCTCAACTAGATAGCTGCCATTTTATTTCTTGTTTATAAAAGTTATAAAAAATCAAAAACACCAGCTTCGTTGTCATAACTCAATTCATATATGATTTTGCAGATTTCGATCAAATTTTGCATTTTGTGAATATTGTACATATAATAGAGATTTAATCATATCGATACACTGTACATTTAATAAGTAGAATTACTATTTTATAAATATTAGTTAGCAAACTGTGAATATATTAGATTTGTATATAGTTTTCAGCAGCTGTTTTTCACTTAGTTTCTTTAGTTCTATTTTTTTTACTTTCTTAAGACTTAGATTGGCTAACGGAGCCGCTAAACCCATCGGAGTGGAATAATCCAAATGACTTGGGTTATTTAGACAACCCTGGACTGGATTCACTCCTCCAGTTGACGAGCGGTGAATTTTGCCCATCAACAAATGGCGCTAGAAGGAGGACCTGCAAATTATTAATGGCACGAGGCGGTCATAAGACTCCTCCACCACCTACCCGCTCACCTATAGTGACAAGAAGTCATTCAAATGACAACATTGTCCCTCAAACATCAACCACATCAAACGAAGATCTACGGATCACAATTGAACCAGTAACTCCAAATCCTATAGGTGGTGACGTACAAGAGATTGTCCACCAATCTCTCATAATAACACATAGTGCCTTCATCCGTTTAAGACAACCAAACCGACCTTTGGACCAACCATTAGATTTCTCTGATATCAGAGAAAAACTTGGAGGCACTAACCTCACTTTAAACCCTACAGATCCAATCTACACTCCTACAGCAGGAGGATCTGGTATACCACCCTCACCACCTCCTTCATCCCCTTCTTCTTATGGAGAAGAATATTCTAATGAAGGAAGTTCCTCATCCCATCCTTCGACACCACCCACATCAATGGCCAACCAGAAAAATCCCACCAGACCCTGGCTCGACCAAGATGTAGTAGTCATACCCGAGCCTCAGCATACTTTACCCAAACACCTGGAGAAGTGGCTCCCTAAATTTGACCCGGACTCTAAATAGATCACCAAAGATCACATCAAAAAGTTTATGTTATCCATTAGACTCCGTAATTTCGAGCACGAAGACGTAGTCTGTATATTTTTTCCCTATACCTTCGAAGGCAATGCCTCTACCTGGTACTTTGCCCAACAACCCCATACCATCATGTCATGGGAGAAGTTTGAATCTTGTTTTCTTGAGAAGTTTGGAGACGACAAGTCCCCAGAAGTTCTAGTCATGGAGCTTTCTAGTTTAAGAATGAACCCCAAAGAGAAAATCAAAGACTTTAACCAAATATTCTTAACACTAAATAACAGAATCCCTATGGATTTGATGCCTGCTAAGAATCTTATTATAGCATACTATACGAAATCCTTACATCAAAGTATAGCCATTTGGGTAAAGAGATCTAAGAAAGCCATGTTGTTAGAGGCCTTCGAAGAGGCCAGTCAAATCGAGAAAGATATCCTCAGCTTAAAAGAAACTACTAGCAATGAAATAGAGACTAGTTCATCTTCCAAAAAGAAAATCAAAATCCTCCCTAGACCTGCCCAAAACAAAACGCAATCGAAAAACTATGATTTAGAAAACTTACAAAAAGTCGTTCAAAAACTATCAAATCAAGTTATAGATTTGAAAAGGATGGCCGAAGAAGCTTCTTCGAGCAAAGGGCCTTACAAACCCCCATTCAGGAAGCCTTTTCCCACCAACCGACCTAATTCAAATACCAAAGGCTTAAATCTAGAAATCCTGCAATTCGCTATTCAAACGATTCTAGAAGCACAGGATAACTTGATACCTCCTGAGATACCTAGGGAAGTAGCTGAACAAGAGACAGTAGAAGAAGATGAATCCTCTCCGAACATTTTTGGACACTTCTCAGATAGCATTTTTCAAGCTAATTTCGAGACAGTACATCCTTACAATACTAGGAGTAAGACAACAAGCAAGCCTTCTTCTGAAAACACTACGATTTTGCCCCCAAAACAGTCTAAAACAACTGAGACTAAACAAAATTATGTAAACCCAATCTTAGATTATGATTTAGTTGAAGATCTAAAAAAGTTAAGGGCTAACATTTATGTCTATGAATTATTAAAATTCCCATTTTTGCTACAAAAACTGTTACAGAATATCGTAGAGAACGGCAAAAACAACAATCCAAGCAGTAACAAAGGTTTTCAAAATAACCCAAAAGTTCCTCAGAAGGCCTCGTCTAAGAATACTTATGATCCTCACGAGAAGAGAGACCTTCCTGTAAATAATGTAACAAATGTAGATAAATTAGTTTTAAAGGCTGCGAGTAAAAAGCAACAAGCTTCCACCATTAGTACTCACACAAATGTACCTCCATTTTTGTTAACTTTTGAAATCTTCAATAGGAACGTGCACAATTGTATGGTAGATTCAGGAGCGTCATCCAATGTAATGCCATGGTCTGTGTGTCAGAAGATTAATGTTGAAGTTCAACCATCCACCTTAAAGATCATTCAACTTGATCGAACTAGTGTTAAAGTTATAGGCGAATTAAGGAATGTGATTATAAGATTATCGTCTAACCCCAAAGTTCATCAAGTGATTGATATTATTGTTGTAGATATTCCAGAAGTTTATGGTTTGTTTTTAAGCAGAGACTAGTCAGAACAGCTACACGGCTATTTCGCGACAGATTGGTCTCACTTGTGGCTGCCCGAGAATGGAAAGCCCAACAGAATCAAGGTAAATCGTGAACATTACCTAAACCTCACAGTGAAAGATTTAAATGATCCCAATGAACCATTTACACCTTCTGCCGATTCACCCGAAATACAAGGGATGGATACCTTTTTCGGCAATTTCATGGCTGAAACTTCCGCTATCACTAACTCAGAACAGTAGTCTGAAATTGTGGCATATATGCAGCCAACAGTTTCTACCCAATGGTCTCATGCACCCGACAAAAATCAAATATGGTCTCTTTACTTTGACGGGTCAAAATCCAAGGAATGAGTTGGTGCGGGCTGCGTGATTATTGACCCAGCAGGTAACAAAACCCTGATTGCATGCAGGTTAGAGTTTGAATGTACAAAAAACACAGCAGAATATGAGGCTTTATAGAAAGGCCTCAGGAAAGCATTAGATATGAACGTTCAAAATTTGATTGTCTTTGGTGATTTGGAAATCATAGTTAGACAGGTAAAAATTTCTATCCACTGTTTATCTCTGCATCTTAAAAGCTACCAATCTGAGGTATGGAATTTGATGAATAAGTTTTCTGCTTTTAACATAAATTCTATTCCTAGATTGAATAATTCGGAAGTTGATTTGTTAGCTAATGTAGCTTCGAAACTCTTTCCTGCAGAAGGTTTGTCCCCGAATACATTCTCCATCGAACTGTTGTTTAGGCCATCCGTCCCCGACAACATCACGAATTGGAGAGTCTTCGACGACGATCAACAAATTATTAGTTTCCTGCATATGGAAGAAACTTTCCAAGGTGCAGTGATCGACGAATGTACTCATGACGAGAATCTTCGTGACTTCGCAGTAATACCAGATCTGAGATCTCCTGAATCTTTATCGGACATGGTAAATTCTATCCCTAAATCTGTAGTTAGATTAGAAAAAATTTATGATCTTTAAGACAAATTTAAAAAATTAGTGAACTGTAAAACGAATAGTTCATCTTTAATGTATGAAAAAATAAACTTGGGAACTAAAGACAATCCACAGTGCATTAATTTAGGGGTGGGGTGTTCTGAACAAGAGAAAGCGACGTTTATTAAATTGTTTAAGGAATTCAAAGATGTTTTTTCTTGGACGTACGATGACTTAAAAACCTTTGATCCTAACATCATACAACACGTCATTCCTATGAAACCCCAAACCTTACCATTTCAACAAAAGTTAAGAAAAATGCACCCAAAACTTGAACCGACTGTCAAAAAAGAATTAAATAAACTCCTGAACGCTAAGATAATCTTCCTAGTTAGGCACACGCAATGGGTCTCTAATCTTGTCCCTGTCCGGAAGAAGAGTGGTGAAATTCGACTATGCGTCGATTTCTGAAATCTTAATCGTGCGTCTGACAAAGACAACTACCCTGTCCCTCCCATGGAACAGATCCTTCAACAGGTATCTGATTCTGAAAGACTATCCTTATTGGATGGTTTTTCAGGGTATAACCAATTCTTGATGTCCCCTCCAGACCAACTTAAAACTACCTTCTGCACTCCATGGGGCACCTACGCTTATAGGAAATTGCCCTTTGGACTCATTAATGTTGGTGCCACTTTCTAGAGAGTGATGGACATCGCTTTCCGAGGCTTAATCAATCAATCTGTCGTAGTTTACCTGGATGACGTTACTGTATTCTCGAAAAACAAAGCTGATCATCTAGCTCATTTAAGATCCGTTTTACAACGATGTCGTAAGTACGGCATTTCCTTGAATCCTAAAAAATCTATCTTCGCAGTAGAACAAGGTAAGCTCTTAGGATTTATTGTATCAAGCGAAGGGATGATTATCAACCCTGAAATGACTCAAGTCATCTCGAAACTCCCCCCTCCCTCATCAAAAAAGTCTATGCAGTCTTTCTTATGCTAAATAAACTTTGTCAGGAGATTCGTCCCCAGCTTTTCAGAAATGGTGAGACGTTTACAGAACTTAATAAAAAATGACGTACAATATCATTGGGGACCCTTAGAAAACCAAGCTTTTAATTCAATAAAAAATGCCATAATAGACGCTCCTTCTCTGATGAGCCCCGACTTTTCGCAAGACTTCACTCTCTACACATTTGCTTCTGACTTCTCCTACGCTGTTGTCCTAACTCAAAAGAACGTTGAAAATAATGAAGTCCCAATTGTCTTTATGAGCTCAGCCTTCAAAGGCGCAGAAATTAATTACCCAGTAGTAGATCAGTAAGCCTATGTTGTTTTTAAAGTAGTAAAGCACTTCCGATCTTATCTTTTAAAATCTAGGACGAAAATTATCATCCCCTACCCATCCGTCAGAAATCTATTAGTACAGAAAGAACTAGGCGAAAAGAGAGCGAACTGGGTCACCTCCTTACAAGAGTATGACATAGAAATCACCCCAGCGCAAATAGTGACAGGTCAAGGGCTATGCAAGTTAGTCATTGACTCAGCAGTAGGACAGCAAGAGGAAAATGATATGTCAAACCCAGGACAGCACTACCAAAATTTAATCTCTTGTGCACAAAACCCTGTTAGCCCCTGGTATGATAATATAAAATTCTGTCTTGAACATGGGTCAGCCCCCTGTCACCTGGATCCTACTAAAAGAAGAGAGCTAAGATTGAAATCTGTCTCCTTTCAGTTGATTAATGGTATTCTGTTTCGTCAAAATTTTGATGGAGTGCTAATGCCCTGTCTTGAGAAAGATGAAGCAGAAAAGGTCTTATTAGAATTGCACACAAGAGAAGCTGGTGGGCATTTTGGTGGAGATACCACTGCCCATAAAGTATTAAGAGTAGGTTATTACTGGCCTACACTTTTTAAATATGCTCACGCCTTGTGTCGCAAGTGTGTTATTTTTCAAAAAGTGTCCGGACGGATAAAAAAACCAGCCTTCCCTCTGCAGCCTATTTCAGTAGACTCCCCTTTTCAGCAGTGGGGTCTCGATATTATAGGCCCGATCAATTCGTCATCCTCACAGCAGCATAAGTTTATCATAACAGACACGGATTAATTCACTAGGTGGTCTGAAGCTGCCCATTAAAAGTTGTAAATACCAATCAGGTAATTGCCTTTTTGAATTCAGTGAGATCGGAAGAG